>SDVV010043856.1:0-10212 GCA_016164225.1 Gammarus roeselii
GGTCACCTCTTCTCAACCAACCTCGATACATATAATAATAATGATAAAATTCAAAATTTATCACCATGAAAAAAGGGCAGAGAAAAATAATAGAGCCCAAGCAAGAAGAAATGATAAAATACTAAAATAAAGTGTTAATGATCTATAAAATGAATAAGCATCCATCCACCCCAACCCAAGGGCGAGAAACAGCATCAAGGCCGCGCGAAGACTAACCCATCCACTTACGCTTCTGGCTACCTCCCCACCGATTTCTACCTAAAATCTGCTTCACGCCTTCCATCCAACCAACTTTGGCCTTCTCCTAGGCCTATCCCACTCACCGCCGCTTTCATCACCAATCTCTCACCCTCGCCGTGTCCGAAACACGTCTGAACACTTTTTTTTAGACGTTTCGCTTATACAGCGGGTTGCAGCGTAGCTGCCTCTTGATAGCTTTTTTTATTTACCCACGGCGTGTATGGGCTGGCCTTTTAACCATTTAAAACGCCGGCCAGAATGTCAGGTCAGCTGCCAATGGACGTATGTTGGGAGAAGAGCCCGACACGCTTCCTACTCGGCCAATCATCTACTCTGCCCTCCATCTTCTTCACCAAATTCAAAAATTGAACCTATTCCTCGGCGTTGCTCCATTATGCCCCTCTAACATTTAATCTTGAAAACATTTAATCTTTCTCACTTCCACCCTCGCCATACACGGTTGAACCTCGTAGCGCACCTATTGGGACAACGGCCCCATCTTACTCTCCTCTCTTTGCATCCATACATCAAGTCCTACTGGTCATTACACTCATCAATACATCGAAGACTTAATGCTTTTTATTCCCTTTAAATATCATCTGTTCCAGTTCTCAGCATGAGAGCCGTGGTACCTGAAACACTAAACTTCACCCAATAACTCTCCGTTCAGGCTCTCGCACCGTCATTCATTGAACATCTCATGACTACATTTTTCCCTATTAACTGGCCTCTTCTTCTCCTCGCACGCTCTGCCAATTTTATACACAGACCTACAAAACTACTCCGAATCAGACACATTTGCCGTGTCATCCGCTGACAGCAACTGACAAGTTCCCATTTCGCTCATAACTACTTTAAATCTTGACATGATCCCCTCACTGACCATTCAAATGCATGTAGACATTGTACACACAAGACAACGCAAGATCATCTCAGTCTCACTTTCACTGGGAACAAAGTAATCACCACGCGCCACACTCTTACACATGCTCTACTCCCAATATAAAAACACTGAACCGCTCTCAATGAATTTCTGTCCACTACATACGAACTCACAACCCTCTACAACGCCTCCTTGTAAACCTTATTGCAGGCTATTTCCAGATCCATGAACGCAAATAACACAACCTTTACCTTTGCAAGGTACCTCGCAGGGTCGTCTATGCAATAATCTGATCGGCAGACACTACCACACCGAAAGCTGCACGGTTCCTCGTCAATCGCACCCTCCATGCTGTCTCTAATCCTTTTTGATTAGACGAGATTGGAGTCGCCTTGAGGCCGAGGCGCTAGAATCTTGCTACCGTATCCATCGCGAGTCGTAGAAGACGACTAGAAGGGCGCCCCGTAGCCGGGAGTAGAATCGTGCGACCGTAAACCCTACGTGACGTAAAAGGCGACCAAAAGGGGCGGGGCGAAGAGGCTAGGAATCCCTTTCTCTGTAAAGCCCTTCCTCAAAGACGGCAAGACGAGCAGGGGTAGGAGAGGTTCACGCCTCTCCGAACCCTATTGTTACGGTCGCTGAATGTGCGTGGCGGTAGTATGAATGATGTAAAGAGGAGGGAGATTGGTGAGATGTTTGTGAAGAGGAAGTTTGATGTGTTGGCGCTAAGTGAGACGAAATTGAAAGGTAAGAGAGAATGTGAGTTTGGTGAGGTAAGTGGAAGGAAGTCTGGTGTGGAGGAAGGTTAAGCACGCGAAGGTGTGGTTTTGATATTGATTGATCGGTTGGCTAGTGTCCTCAAGATTGATGTGGGTAAAAGTCAAGTTAGGTGTAGAAAGATGGGTATTTGTGAGTGCATATGGTCCAGGTAGCGAGAGGAGTGAGGAAGAGAGGAGCAATTCTGGATTGACCTGAGTGAGTGTATTGAGAGTTTTGGAGGTCAATTCAATGTAGTTGTATTGGGTGACAATGCGAGAGTTGAAGATGCAGTGGTGGAAAATGTGATAGGAAGGTATGGCATTCCCGGTAGAGATGACTGTGGAGAAAACCTGATAGGTCTGTGTATGGAGCAGGAGTTGGTGGTCGGGAACAGTTTGTCCACAAGTACACATGGGTAAGGATGGCCCGTGATGCAGTGGTGGAGAGAGCGCTGATCTCGAGGAGTGTGGGGAGGCTGTTGGATGTGCGGGTGTTGAGGGAGGAGGGTAGAGGAGTGTCTGACCATCTGCTGGTGGAAGGTAGATTAAGAGTGGAGCAGAGGTGGAAGAGCAACAAAGGAGTGAGAGGAGGAAGAGAGGTAGTGGAAGTGAGTGAACAGAATGTGAGAAGCAGAGCTGACGAGTTCCAACAGGCGTCGAGAGAAGAATATGACAACTTGAGAGGACAGGACCTGAGAGATGTGGAGAAAGAATGGGAGACGTTAAGAGATGCGTTGCTGAGATGTGCGAAGAATGTGTGTGGTGCGCGCCGTGTGTGCGGGTGCAGAAGGAATGGTTGCGAGTGTTGGAACGAGGATGTTAGACTGGCGGTAGCACGGAAAAGAGAAGTGTTCGAGGAGTGGTTGCAGGTGAAGTCGGTGGTGGCATATGAAGGCTATGAAGAGAAGAGAAACGAGGTGAAGCGGGTGGTGAGGAGAGCCAAAGGGACGCTGATGCCAGGTGGGGCAGACGGTTGTGCCAGAAATTTGAGGAGAACAAAAAGATGTCCTGAAAAAAAGTGAAGAGGGTGAGAAAGGGAGAGACCGGAAAGGAGGAAGAGGTGAACGATGAAAACGGCCACTTGTTGTTGGAAAGTGGTAGATACAGACACTAGGCCGCATCCCCCAGAAAGGGGGGTGGCAGACGGCAAGGCGCACCTCACACCCTCATTCGCTCACACTCACACAACTTAGCCCTTTTGTGCTAAAGGGTCCGGCCGGTAGCCACTCAACTTACACTCAGGGTCTCGATTGCACCGTGGAACCGTCGTCAGCAGCAGGGCCCGACAGTTTTCACTGGTTTACCCCCGCTGCGTCATAATGGCCGAGCCCCCCCACCCACGACCATCCCGACAGCGGGATGCCAAGGGCGGGAAAGCACATCAGAGCAGCGTCAAAATCAGCCATTCGCAACCCAAACTTCGGTCTACCTCTAGGCCTGCAACCACTCGCCTCCGCATTCATCACCCTTTTCGCCAATCTCCCTTCATCCATCCTCTCCATGTGCCCGAACCATCTCAGTACAGGCGAATCCACTTTGTTCTCCAACTTTTTCACCATCCCTGTTCTGATTCGAACCACGTCGTTGGTGATCCGGTCTCTCAGCGTTACTCCAGCCTATCTCCTCAAACACTTCATCTCGAAAACATTCAACCTTCTTCTCTCGTCTGCTCTCACCCCCCAAGCCTCAGCTCCGTAGAGTACAGTTGGGACAACAACACCCTCATACAGCCCTCTCTTTGCTTCCATCCCCAACGTCCTACAACTCATTACAATCTTCAGTGCACCCAACACTTAACATCCCTCCTTCACTCGCGCCTTCACTTCAGTTTCCACTAGTTCAGTGTCTGTATCTGTATCAGTTTTCTCCCCATGGGAGCCCAGATACTTAAAACACTGAACTTCCTCCAAGATCTCTCCATTTAGGGTGACACTAATTTTCCTCGCATCGACAGTCCTCGAGTGTGAGAGGAGGAAGCTTCGAGTGAACGTGTGTAAAAGTAAAGTAATGAGGTGCTCGATGACTGTCGATGAGAGCAGAATTAGTGTCCTCCTAAATGTGGAGAGTTGTTGGAAGAAGTTCAGTGTTTTGAGTATCTGGGATCCCATGAGGAGAAGACTGAATTGGTGGAAACTGAGGTGAAGTCGCGAGTGAAGGAAGGGTGTAAAGTGTTGGGTGCACTGAAGAGCGTAATGAGCTGCAGGACGTTGGGGATGGAAGCAGCGAGAGGACTGTATGAGGGTGTCGTTGTGCCAACTGTGCTATACAGAGCTGAGACTTGGGGGATGAGAGCAGAGGAGAGAAGAAGGTTGAATGTTTCGAGATGGGATGTATGAGGAGCATGGCTGGAGTGCCGCTGAGAGACAGGTTCACTAACGAAGTGGTTCGCATCAGAACGGGGATGGTGAAGAAGTAAGAGGACAGAGTGATGGTTCGGGCACATGGTGAGGATGGATGAAGGGAGATTGGTGAGAAAGGTGTAGAGACAGAGGCAAATGAACCTAGGCCTAAAGGGAGACCGAAGTTTGGGTGGTCGGATTGTGTGAAGCAGGTGTTATGAACGAGACGTGAGTGTGGAGGTGGCGAGAGAGCGTGCACTGGATAGGCGTGAGTGGAGAATGATACTGAACGAATGAGTTTTGACGCTGCCCTGATGCGTTTTCGGCCCTAGGTATATCGTTGAGAGACGGGATGGTCGTGAGCGGGGGGAGCCCGGTCATCATGACGTAGCAAGGGTAAACCAGTCACGCTGTCGGGCCCTGCTGCCGACACTGACCTCGAGCCGCACTCATGACCCGGAGGGTGTGTTGCGGGGTCCCCGGCCAGACCCTTTTACGCAAAAGAGCTAAGGTGTGCGAATGTGAGTGTATGAGAGTGTGAGGTGCGCCTTGCCGTCGGCCACCCCCCTTGCTGGGGGATTTCAACATAATGTCTGTATCTGTATGAGATTAGAGTGAAGAGGCTTATAAGCGCGCTTCAGTCACGTTTTTCTGGCGCCCACATCAAACCAGCTACCAGTACTGCATCAAGCTGTCGGCAACTTTTAGATAAGATGATTGGATTTATTACTGCGTAAAGTCCGTGTTCTTTTATGCTGCCAAGTCAAAGGTATGCACGGGTGCCACAGGAGGAACAGGAGCCTCTATGGTGCTGAGGCCATATGGTCCCAACACTCTCCGCGCGGCAGCAAGTGGCGTTATCACTCGACGTACCCTGCTCCTGATCCTCAATGATTCGCTTTCATCCTTGTGGTACCCGTGAGCAATGCGTCCCAACACCTGCTGAAGGGGAAGATGAAGAAGATACAAGAAAAATGAATCCTATGCATGAGATCTATAGTCGGTGTAGGGACCCTCACACATGAGAACGGTAACAATCCCAGTGTGCAATGACTATTGAGAGAGTTGTTATGAGAGGGAGCGATATAAGTTGAAGGAAATTTCAACCAAACCTATGATGCAAATGACATATATGAGTTAGGTGCATTCAAGTTGGTGGAGAAAATGAGAGAGTGAAGGATGAAAGAAAGGAGGGTCTTAAAAGAATTAAGGATGTTCACCCCCTCTCCGATTGGGTCGTGAATCCGTGAACCTAACAGGTGCCTAGGGGGGATGGGTTTTTTGATTAGCACTCTAACGCACAAATACGCACCGTACACAGCAAACTGATACAACCGAGTCGCTGCATTGCTTTTAATTTTATTTGCTCTTTACGAATACTGAAGGGTTCAATTCGTGTGGACTCTTACTAAGGTAATTAGAAAGCGTGCAGGGGATAAGCACGTGCAGGGGTAGGCACGAGTTCAGAATGATTGTGGAACAGTGAGTTTTAACTAATACCCTATCGTCTGGCTGAGAAACGGGATGGTCGTTGGTAAGAGAGGGCTCGGCAATTATGACGCAGCAGGAGTAAACCAGTGGAAGCTCTTCTCGGGCTCTGCTGCTGACACTGATCTTGGATCTTAATTATATCCCGATTTGTGTGCTGCGGGGTCCTGGCCGGACCCTTCAATGCATAAGAGCTACGTTTTGGTAAGCGTGAATTCGTGTGATGTGCGTCTTACCGGCGGCTAGACCACACACTAGTCTCGTCAGTCACCTCCTTTTCTCGAGGATTTAGCTTTGCGTTTGCATCTAGTCTGTTCCTCCAGGCGTAAAGCTGTATACGTACAACTATAAAAATAACAAATCTATACAATATCATTAAGAGGATATTGATTAAATCAGAGTACCAAGGCTTCCTGGTGCACAGAAGTCAATGTCCAAGACTAGAAGATATGACATGTTATGCAGGCTCCTAACCAGATTTGCCCACTGCTTCTATGTCCTAATTTGGTTCAAACGGCCGATTGTGGTCAGAAAGTAACTCATTTCCAAGAACCTAAAAATTGCTACAGCGGTTGGTAACTTATAGAAATTCGAATATCACAGTTCAATTAGCTATCCGCCAAAAGAAGAGTGGGATGTAAGAGATGCCATCTTACACTATCAAATTTGAAATAGGGAATTTTAAACGAGTACAAAACTAGATTTGAGAATTGTCTTAAATCAACAAGTAAGGAGGTGCAGCTGTGACAATGAAGTACCACTTCCTACGGATTTTTGATTTGATTTAGGCCTCATTTCCACCAGAGCCTCAACGTGAGTCATAATAGGCTTTCCCGTAGGGCGCGACCGTCGTTGATTCAGGCTAGTTCGCACGGCCTCGCGTGCGAAAATATTAGTCATGTCCAGATGAAGTCAGTACATATTTCAACTGTGGCATATTCGCGTACTAGCGCGTACGAGAGTAAAGAGTTGATGCGTATCTTCGAAAAATGTGTTGTTATTTCTGTGCGTAATGGAGTGGAGATCAACTCATTTGCACAGGTGTTTGAGGTTTAGACAGCTTCGTAGTCCGGTGTGCTTTCCGAAAGCGATAAGCTTTTTACGGTAGGTTGGGTCCGTGAGTAGGCTTTGTAGGTTGCACGTGGGATCTAGGAACGCTCGTCGGGCTGCCGCGAGTGCGTTGCAATCGATCAGTAAGTGTTTCACGCTGATAGCCACTTGGTGGTAACAGGGGCAAAGTGGCGCGTTTGGTCCTACGTCGACATCCATCAGGTGGTTGTGAGTTATCCACGTGAGTCCCGTGCACAAGCGGCTGATGAAAACTTGGTATTTTCTGTTGGTGAACTTTGTTTCCCATTCTCCGACTGAGGGTTTGACTGAAAGCATTTTTTGTTTACTCTGTTGACACATTTCATCCCATCGGGATGTTATATGATAGGGAACAAGTCCCGGAAATGTATTGCGAAAAATTGTTCTTGGTGAATAGATGCCAGATTAGCAAGCGAATCCGCAAGTTCGTTTCCTCTTATTCCCGCGTGCCCGGGGATCCAGCAGAATTCCACTGCCTGACCCGTCTCGGTCATCACCAAGAGATCGTGCTGCATTTTACGTAGAACTGGTTCTTCTTAGTGCAGTGTTTAAAGCTGGGTGAGGACACTCGGACTGTCTGAGAATACGACGTATTTGGGGAGGCGATGTATTTTTGCGATAGAGACGGCTAGTTCGAGTGCGCGAAGCTCCGCAGAGAACACGGAGGCCTCTTGTGGGAGGGTGGCCGAGAGTAGGGTGTCCCCGCACACAGCGGCGGCTCCCACTCCGTCCGCGGTTTTAGAGCAGTTAGTGTATATGTGGCGGCACTTCCTACGAAGTATTCAAATTGGATACATGGGGATAGATGGGTCGTCTAAATTTGTTTGTATCAATTCGGTACGGATTATAAAAATTACATGAAATTTAACAGCTCAACCTTTGCTTTGATAAAAACGGCATACGTGAAGTTCTTGAGGTTTTGTTTCATGTATTACGCAGCTAGTTTGTAGCCGTCGCACTCAGAGATTGCTGCGAGTGTGTTGTAGCATTAATCTCTCATCAAACGTTCGGTACTGTGGGGACATAGACTCTGCTGGGCTAGCAGCGCTGGTCGCTTTTATCTAAGCTAATCTGGAACACTCTGGAGACCAAAAATGCATTCCATAGAAAGCAGTCAAATGACAAGGTGGGACAGTTTCACATCTGATTGTACATAAACCCATTAGAAAAAATGTTCGGAACATCAACTACCATGCAACTGCCTAGTGTTAATGGATTTAGATAAAGCTTGTGGAATAGGTTAGATTAGAGTGACGAGGCTTTCTAGCGCGCTGGGGTCATCGTCCTTTTGGCGCCGAAAGTCAATCAAGCAAACAGTGCTGCATCAATTTTGTCTTTTTTTTTCTTTTTTTTTCAATGTTCGAGTTAAGTTTACTACTGTGCAAAGTCAAAGTCCTTTGCGCGGCGAACGTCTATGGTATGTACAAGTGCCACAGGAGGTACAGGAACTCCTAAGGTGGTGAGGTCATATGGTCCCAGCACTCCCCGGATGGCAGTAAGGAGGAATAACACACTACCTACCATGCTTCAGAGCCTCAAGGGTCCGCAGTAGTCCTTAAGGTGCGGGCTACGCGCTCCAACACCTGCTGAGGGGGAAGATGAAGAAGACAAAAAACGGGGATCCCATTCATGAGATCTACATTAGGTGTAGGTAATTTCACGCATGAGAACAGCAAGAATGGAAAGAAGAAGAAGAAGAAGGAATAGTCTTAGAAAAAGGTTGCATGAAAGAAAGAGCGCAACTTAGCTGTTATTTACCACCCGAAGGGAGAATAGTTAGAACCGGTATGTGAATGTTTGGGTGTGTGTGTCTGTGTGCGTGTGTCTGTGTGTGTGTGTGCGCGTGCGTGCGTGTGATGTGTGAGTTTGTGTGCAGCGACTATTAGGAGTGTTGTTAAGAAGAAGTCTGAGAAATTTTAAGAAAATTTGAACTAAACATAAGATGCAAATGAGGTAAATAAAAGTAGAGCAAATCAGGATGGGGGAGAAAAGGAGAGATAGTAAAGGGTGAAGAAGAGGAGAGTCTGAAGGGAAATAAGGGTGTTCACCCACCCGGTTGGGCCGTGACCTTGCGGCCCATGAACTTATCAGATGCCTAGGGGAGGAGCTTGCGGAATAGTGGACAACGAAGCGATTTACAGTGTGCTTCGATTGTACGGAGCGAAGGGAAGCTTGCCGAGAACAGTTCAGATTCTATGTAGGCAACGTAGTTAGGGAGGTGAACGCGAGTGTGTTCGGTGTGTATAATTGTTCAACAACAATCCAATAATAGCTGCAAAAGATTTACAACCTTGGCCGAAATTGTCTTTTATGATCATCATGAGCAGCTTCCTGGCGAACCATAACGCTGTACTCGGAAAAACATGGAGACATTGAATGAATGCATCTTTGAATTACTCATGACAGAACATTATTGGTTTCCACTGAAGATGAAGGAGCCATTTCATAAGTAATGAGATGAGAATCCCATCAGTATCTTGAAGACGACCAACAACAAACCTATCGAGTTGGGAGATAAATTATTTTCAACATGCGTTCGGTGGGTTTTGATTTGATTTTGGGCCTCATTTCTACCAGAGCCTCAACGTGAGTCATAATAGGTTCCCCCGTAGGGCGCGATCGTTACTGATTCAGGTAAGTTCACACGGCCCCGCGTGCGAAAAGATTAGTCTTGTCAGGGGGAAATCAAGTACACATTTGAATTGTGGACTATTCGCGTACTAGCGCGTACAAGAAAGTAAAGAGTTGGCGCGTATCCACGGAGATGTATTATTATTCCTGTGCATAATGGGGTGGAGAGGCCACCTCACTTGCACAGGTGCTTAAAGGCTTAGACAGCTTAGATGCAGCACCGATCGCGAGTGGGTTCAAAGCAGATTCCGAGTAGGTTCGACGCAGACTCCGAGTAGGTCTAACACAGATTCCGAGTAGGTTTACCGCAGTTACAGAGTAGGCTCAACGCAGACACTGAGTAGGTTCAACGTAGATGGCGAGTAGGTTCAACGTAGATGGCGAGTAGATTTAACGTAGATGGCTAGTAGGTCCAACGTAGCTGGCGAGTAGGACCAACGTAGACACAGAGTAGGATCAACGCATACACCGAGTAGGATCAACGTAGATACAGAGTAGTTTAACGTAGATAGAGTAGGTTTACCGTAGATTCAAGGCAGGTTTAACGTAGATTCAGAATAGGTTCAACGTAGCAGCAGCAGCAGCAGCAGCAGCCGCCTTCGCGCTCCACCGGGGCCCCCAACGCGAAGTCGTCGCACGCTCCCCGCAGGGTGTGCTGGTCTACCGCAACACCAGCGAGAGAGTGACACCGCACACCCACCAGCAAGAGAGTGACAACGCACACCCACCAGCAAGAGGTGACACCGAACTCACCAGCAAGAGAGTGACACCGCTCCTCATCATC
>SDVV010043857.1:0-10212 GCA_016164225.1 Gammarus roeselii
GAGATGGGCTGATACAGAAATGGGCTGATACAGAAATGGGCTGATACAGAAATGGGCTGATACAGAAATGGGCTGATACAGAAATGGGCTGATACAGAAATGGGCTGATACAGAAATGGGCTGATACAGAAATGGGCTGATACAGAAATGGGCCGATACAGAAATGTGCCGATACAGAAATGTGCCGATACAAAAATGTGCCGATACAGAAATGTGCCGATACACTAATGTGCCGATACAGAAATGTGCCGGTACAGAAATGTGCCGGTACAGAAATGTGCCGGTACAGAAATGTGCCGGTACAGAAATGTGCCGGTACAGAAATGTGCTGGTACAGAAATGTGCTGGTACAGAAATGTGCTGGTACAGAAATGTGGTGGTCCAGAAATGGGGTGGTACAGAAATGGGCTGATGCAGAGATGGGCTGATGCAGAGATGGGCTGATACAGAGATGGGCTGATACAGAGATGGGCTGATACAGAGATGGGCTGATACAGAGATGGGCTGATACAGAGATGGGCTGATACAGAAATGGGCTGATACAGAAATGGGCTGATACAGAAATGGGCTGATACAGAAATGGGCTGATACAGAAATGGGCTGATACAGAAATGGGCTGATAAAGAAATGGGCTGATAAAGAAATGGGCTGATATAGAAATGGGCTGATACAGAAATGGGCTGATACAGAAATGGGCTGATACAGAAATGGGCCGATACAGAAATGGGCTGATACAGAAATGGGCTGATACAGAAATGGGCTGATACAGAAATGGGCTGATACAGAAATGTGCTGAAACAGAAATGTGCTGATACAGAAATGTGCCGATACAGAAATGTGCCGATACAGAAATGTGCCGGTACAGAAATGTGCCGGTACAGAAATGTGCCGGTACAGAAATGTGCCGGTACAGAAATGTGCCGGTACAGAAATGTGCCGATACACTAATGTGCCGATACAGAAATGTGCCGATACAGAGATGTGCTGATACAGAGATGTGCTGATACAGAGATGTGCTGATACAGAGATGTGCTGATACAGAGATGTGCTGATACAGAGATGTGCTGATACAGAGATGTGCTGGTACAGAGATGTGCTGTTACAGAGATGTGCTGGTACAGAGATGTGCTGGTACAGAGATGGTCTGGTACAGAAATGGTCTGGTACAGAAATGGTCTGGTACAGAAATGGGCTGGTACAGAAATGGGCTGGTACAGAAATGGGCTGGTACAGAAATGGGCTGGTACAGAAATGGGCTGGTACAGAAATGGGCTGGTACAGGAATGGGCTGGTACAGGAATAGGCTGGTACAGAAATATGCTTCAACACAAATTTTTGCTGTGAAATTAACCCCATCCCAATGATGAATTTCGCCTATAAAAATGGATGAATTTGTTTGTAGATATTTTATTGCAAACGAGTTCAGGCATCGCGGTGTAAAGAAACACTTTGGGGTAATCCATATCCCCTTTACAGAACAGTAACAAATCTAACAAAACGAACGTTCTGTTTCAATTGCCGCACGGTGCCGCCACCTTCCGCCAGGGAGCGGTGCTGTTCGCCGTCATCTGTGGCCATCGAGCCGCCCTTTGCCGCCAACTGTAATCCATGGGGCGCCCTCTGCTGTTGCCAAGGAACACCGTTGGGAGACCCATACCAAAATAACGGCTAATCATTACATTGCCGAGTAGCATTTCGATATTAGGAACATTTTTCCCCTAGTAAAGTGTTATGTTGATACGGGAGACCTAAGTCAGCATAACGCCATGACTGTTTTCGTTTTAGTGTCTTTTGTCCCTGTAACCGCAGTCATATGGTGCTGTGGCTGGGACACTAGGTGTCGTCTGGAGCGGCAGCTCGACAAACGGTTGGTGACAGTTTGCTGTGGTCGGCTGCACGAAGCTACTGCGGTTGCCGTATTTTGAAAACATCGAGTAAACTGCTGCTTCTGTTATTTTTACTTGGTAGAGTCTAGTTTTGCGCGGGGACCCCTCGTTGTTATTGGTAACCTTTACCCTTATTAGGCACAGCAAAATTCGAATTCAACTGTTCGCAATTGACGGGCTAATGTGTTACCGTTCCTGCTGACAAATTCATTTACCTGGCAGCACGGGAACGTGAAGCCGACTTGGCAATGCACTTGATGGCGTGTGTGGGTGCCACACCGTAGTGTGGCACTACCGGCCACACTACGGTGATGATCAGGGCTGCGGCACTACCGGCCACACTGCGGTGATGATCAATGGTCAGTGCTGACTAAGGTTAGAAATGTTACCCGTCAGTCTTCTGTTGTCATGCGTTTAGTCGACTAAGGTTAGAAATGCTACTTATTGGAAAAAAACTGGAAGGTGATTTATTCCCGAACCGCTAACCATTTTCTTGATTTTTTATGGACATGAACGATTAGCTAAACGAGTATTGGAGTGAGTCTCACGGTTCATGGTTGCTATACGAGTATTGGAGTGAGTCTAACGGTTCATGGTTAGCTCTACGAGTATTGGAGTGAATCTCACGGTTCATGGTTAGCTATGCGAGTATTGGAGTGAGTTTCACGGTTCATGGTTAGCTATACGAGTAGTGGAGTGAGTCTTACGGTTCATGGTTAGCTATACGAGTATTGGAGTGAGTCTCACGGTTCTCCATATTATGGGCAGTTGACCGCACTCCATATTGGAGTGAGTTGACCGCACTTCTACGATCATATTATAGGGCAGCTGACCGCACTTCCACGTTCATATTATTGGGCAGTTGACCGCACTTCCACGATCATATTATAGGGCAGTTGACCGCACTTCCACGATCATATTATAGGGCAGTTGACCGCACTTCCACGATCATATTACAGGGCAGTTGACCGCATTTCCACGATCATATTATAGGGTAGCTGACCTAACTTCCACGATCATATTATAGGGCTGTTGACCGCACTTCCACGATCATATTATAGGACAGTTGACCGCACTTCCACGATCATATTATAGGACAGTTGACCGCACTTCCACGATCATATTATAGGACAGTTGACCGCACTTCCACGATGATCCATCAAAAGGACTCAAGTGGGCATGGAATTTGGTTGTAGGAGAACACACGGTTCCATTTGCGAGTATCCACTCAACTCATTGACAAACACACGATGACAACTTTGTCCATGTCACTGAATAAAAAACATATAATAGCATCCAATTACTTGGCCCCGATTATTATTGGTTTATGCCGGAAGGAAACGAACCCTCTATCCAAGTGTTATCGATGAGTAAAAAATAGCACTCAACGTTGCTGTTTTACTGCTCGACTTGTGTTCAACATGGTATAATATTCATACCGTATTATGTAGTATGAAATTAGATTCAGATGGATAGTTGTGCAAGTATTCATCTATTCGCTGTACTCAAGTGCAACACGACCTCTCCTAAGGAAGGCTATAAACGTGGTGAATGGAACCGCTAGAGTTATGAGAGTATATCTTCGCCTGCTGTGTGTCAGTTCCTCTTAGTATATCCTTCATCTGCTGTGTGTCGGTTCCTCTTAGTATATCCTTCATCTGCTGTGTGTCGGTTCCTCTTAGTATATCCTTCGCCTGCTCTGTGTCGATTCCTCATAATATATTCTTCGCCTGCTCTGTGTCGCTTCCTCTTAATATATCCTTCATCTGCTGTGTGTCGGTTCCTCTTAGTATATCCTTCGCCTGCTCTGTGTCGCTTCCTCTCAATATATCCTTCGCCTGCCGTGTGTCGGTTCCTCTTTTATCCTTCGACTGCCGTGTGTCGGTTTCTCTTAATATATCCTTCGCCTGCCGTGTGTCGGTTTCTCTTAGTATATCCTTCGCCTGCCGTGTGTCGGCTCCTCTTAGTAAATCCTTCCCCTGCCCTTTGTCGGTTCCTCTTAGTATATCCTTCGCCTGCCGTCAGTGTTGGGGACAGATGTAGAGAGAAGCGGGGTAGTCCTCCTCCCACGATTAAGGCCATCAGTGGCCTGTACTGGCCTCGTGCTATTAAAAGGGGAGGGGGTAATTAGGTCCCCCTCATGTGAGTGACCCCGATAGGCGCTACTGGAGGCTTGGCACAACCGCAAGAGGATTGGGAAGAGGGTGAGGGTGAGGTTGTAAAAGAAATAGGATATTTGAATGTTTATATGCTGCTATAGGCATCATATACAGATGTTAATAGAAATTTATTGTAAGTTCGGTTATTACAGATTTTTTCTAAAGGTTGTAAGTAATTTTCTCCGTTGGTCGTCCTGGGATTCTTATGTTTTTTTTTTTGACTTGAGTTATGGTCAGGCTGCCTATATTCTTTCTGAGAAAGGACAATTTTTAATACCTGAACAGTAGTATTTATTAGTTTCTGAGAATATCTACAGGTTGCATGTGTTCTTGCCAGATTTCTACAGATTGATCGAGGTCTGCGAACCAGTTTCCACATTCTTCTCTTTTAATTCCTTGTGTTTCTCTCGTCCACTACGAAATATTCCTTGTCGTTCCCTCTTCCACTACGAATTATTCCACGTCGTTCCCTCTTCCACTACGAATGTATGCAGCTTTGCTCGCCGTGAATTTTCGAAAGGACGACTTTCATTTGTATTCCCTCCATACACGCTCGAACGTCAAACGCTTGAGGTAACCTCTCCTTGGCAGTTCATTGCTGTACCTACATCACGTAGTTTACTCTGTCCGCGGCAGTTTATTGATCTATCTACATCAGGGAGTTTACTCGGTCCGTGGCAGTTCATTGCTCTATCTAAATCAGGGGGTTTACTCTGTCCACGGCAGTTCATTGCTCTATCTACATCAGGGAGTTCACTCGGTCCGTGGCAGTTCATTGCTCCATCTACGTCAGGTAGTTTACTTGGTTCGTGGTAGTTCATTGCTCTATCTACATCAGGGAGTTTACTTGTTCCGCGGCAGTTCATTGCTCTATCTACATCAGGGAGTTTACTCGGTCCGTGGCAGCTCAGTGCTCTATCTACATCAGGGAGTTTACTAGGTCCGTGGCAGTTCATTGCTCTATCTACATCAGGGAGTTTACTCGGTCTGTGGAAGTTCATTGCTCTATCTACATCAGGGAGTTTACTCGGTCTGTGGAAGTTCATTGCTCTATATACATCAGGGAGTTTACTCGGTCCGTGTCAGTTCATTGCTCTATCTACATCAGGGAGTTCACTCGGTCTGAGGAAGTTCATTGCTCTATCTACATCAGGAAGTTTACTCGGTTCGTGGCAGTTCATTGCTCTATCTACATTAGGGAGTTTACTTGGTCCGCGGCAGTTAATTGCTCTATCTACATCAGGGAGTTTACTCGGTCCGTGGCAGTTCATTGCTCTATCTACATCAGGGAGTTTACTCGGTCCGTGGCAGTTCATTGCTCGATCTACATCAGGGAGTTTACTCGGTCTGTGGAAGTTCATTGCTCTATCTACATCAGGGAGTTTACTCGGTCTGTGGAAGTTCGTTGCTCTATCTCCATCAGGGAGTTTACTCGGTCCGTGGCAGTTCAGTGCTCTTTCTACATCAGGGAGTTTACTCGGTCTGTGGAAGTTCATTGCTCTATCTACATCAGGGAGTTTACTCGGTCCGTGTCAGTTCATTGCTCTATCTACATCAGGGAGTTTACTCGGTCCGTGGCAGTTCATTGCCTTTTCTACATCAGGGAGTTTACTCGGTCTGTGGAAGTTCATTGCTCTATCTACATCAGGGAGTTTACTCGGTCCGTGGCAGTTTATTGCTCTATCTACATCAGGGAGTTTACTTGGTCCGCGGCAGTTAATTGCTCTATCTACATCAGGGAGTTTACTCGGTCTGTGGAAGTTCATTGCTCTATCTACATCAGGAAGTTTACTCGGTCTGTGGAAGTTCATTGCTCTATCTACATCAGGGAGTTTTATTGATCCGAAATGCGATGTTAATTTCATCCCTCACTGCGTGGTTAAGAACCTGCATCAAAGCAGGGATGAAAAGGGGGTGTCAGTGCATGTAATTGAACTTGTACCAACGAAATTCGAATACGTAGACAGTTCACAACTGCATCGTTTTCTCTATTGGGCATTTGCTAGCCACTCCAGTGACCTGAGACCCTTCAAACATGCAGCAGTCTGCTCGGACTACTTCAGCTGCGCGGCCAAACCGTTGAGCGCCACCGGAGCATCACCACCACCTGTTCAGACTTTTGCGATCTGGAAAGCAACTTTGCATTGAATGAACATTCAAGCAAGGATGTGGCTTCCAGGATCAGCTGTTTGGAGAGTGTGTTAAGTGTTTGGTGGTCACTCAAGGATGAGGGATCGGTTACGCTTGGTAGCGCTGTGTAGAACTACTCTGGATTGTCCTTCTTCTGAGATCCTTTGAGAGAACAGTAGGAAGCCGAGGTACTCGAGAGTAATGAATTGGTTCCTGCTACATATGTTACTGTAGCATACAGCCTCAATTCGTGGGTCTGCTGTGATATTTTTGTGAATAAAAATAATAGAAAGGAGTGTGCCTCGACTGACCTGAAACGTTTCTTGCCAAATGTGTAAATGTGTAGATTGTGTGGCGTTCACCCTGCATTCATGGGATGCCGTCCTAAATTACGCGATGGAACTTCAGCTTTCAAAACTATTTTGCGTGAACCACTCCCTGTTCAATGAGAGCCGCTGTATCTTGCGTGAACCACTTCCTGTTCAATGAGAGCTGCCGAATCTTGCGTGAACCACTTCCTGCTCAAGGAGAGCTGCTGAATCTTGCGTGAACCACTTCCTGTTCAAGGAGAGCTGCTGAATCTTGCGTGAACCACTTCCTGTTCAATGAGAGCCGCTGTATCTTGCGTGAACCACTTCCTGTTCAAGGAGAGCCGCTGAATCTTGCGTGAACCACTTCCTGTTCAATGAGAGCTGCTGAATCTTGCGTGAACCACTTCCTGTTCAAGGAGAGCCGCTGAATCTTGCGTGAACCACTTCCTGTTCAAGGAGAGCCGTTGAATCTTGCGTGAACCACTTCCTGCTCAAGGAGAGCTGCTGAATCTTGCGTGAACCACTTCCTGCTCAAGGAGAGCTGCTCGCCCTAACAACGCCGACCGGTGCTCGCCCTAACAACGCCAACCAGTGTTCGGCCCAACAACGCCGACCAGTGCTCGCCCTAACAACGCCGACCAGTGCTCGGCCCAACAACGCCGACCGGCGCTCACCCTAACAACGCCGACCGGCGCTCACCCTAACAACGCCGACCGGTGCTTGGCCCTAACAACGCCGACCGGTGCTTGGCCCTAACAACGCCGACCGGTGCTTGGCCCTAACAACGCCGACCAGTGCTTGGCCCTAACAACGCCAACCGGTGCTCGCCCTAACAACGCCAACCGGTGCTCGCCCTAACAACGCCGACCGGTGCTTGCCCTAACAACGCCGACCGGTGCTCAGCCTAACAACGCCAACCGGTGCTTGCCCTAACAACGCCGACAGGTGCTCGCCCTAACAACGCTGACAGGTGCTTGCCCTAACAACGCCGACCGGTGCTCGGCCCAACAACGCCAACCGGTGCTCGCCCTAACAACGCCGACAGGTGCTCGACCCAACAACGCCGCAGGTGCTTGCCCTAACAACGCCGACCGGCGCTCGCCCTAACAACGCCGACAGGTGCTTGCCCTAACAACGATGACAGGTGCTCGCCCTAACAACGATGACAGGTGCTCGCCCTAACAACGATGACAGGTGCTCGCCCTAACAACGATGACAGGTGATCGCCCTAACAACGCCGACCGGTGCTCGCCCTAACAACGCCGACCGGTGCTCGGCCCAACAACGCCGACCAGTGCTCGGCCCAACAACGCCAACCAGTGCTCGGCCCAACAACGCCGACCAGTGCTCGGCCCAACAACGCCGACCAGTGCTCGGCCCAACAACGCCGACCAGTGCTCGGCCCAACAACGCCGACCGGTGCTCGACCCAACAACGCCGACCGGTGTTCGCCCTAACAACGCCGACTATTGCTCACCCTAACAACGCCGACCAGTGCTCGCCCTAACAACGCCGACCAGTGCTCGGCCCAACAACGCCGACAGTTACTCGCACTAACAACGCCGACCGGTGTTTGCCTCAATAACGCCGAACGGTGATCGCCCTAACAACGCCGACCGGTGCTCGGCCCAACAACGCCGACCGGTGCTCGGCCCAACAACGCCGACCGGTGCTCGCCCTAACAACGCCGACCGGTGCTCGCCCTAACAACGCCGACCGGTGCTCGCCCTAACAACGCCGACCGGTGCTCGCCTCAATAACGCCAACCGGTGCTCGCCTCAAGAACGCCAACCGGTGCTCGCCCAGAGAACGGTGATCGGTGCTCGCCCTAACAACACCGGCAGGTGCTTGCCCTGACAACGCCGACCGGTGCTCGCCTCAATAACGCCGACCGGTGCTAGCCCTGACAACACCGTCCGGTGCTCGCCCTAACAACGCCGACCGGTGCTCGCCTCAATAACGCCGACCGGTGCTCGCCTCAATAACGCCGACCGGTGCTCGCCCTAACAACGCCGACCGGTGCTTGCCCTGACAACGCCGACCGGTGCTCGCCTTAAGAACGCCTACCGGCGCTCGCCTCAACAACGCCGACCGGTGCTCGCCCCCAACACAAACGGAGACCATCCAGGAAGAAGGTTAGCATCATTGACACTTTTTACCTTATTTAGAAAATGCAAAATGATCTGACCGTTCTTGATGGATGAACTACGAAATATCAGGAAATGACTGGACACTACCAAGCATGATAGATGACACAACGCCATCTATTGGCTGCCAGTGTAACATCTTGACTCTTCAAACAATCTGCAGCGAATATTTTTTCAAAATTATCCGGCAAAATAGTGATGTATAAAATAAGAAGCAGCTTGACTACGGCCAATTAAGAACAGCTTGACTACAGCCAAATAAGAGTAGCTTGACTCCATCCAGATAAGAGCAGCAAGACTCCATCCAGATAAGAGCAGCAAGACTACGGTCAAATAAGAGCAGCTTGACTACGGTCAAATAAGAGCAGCTTGACTACAGCCAAATAAGAGCAGCTTGACTACAGCCAAATAAGAGCAGCTTGACTACAGCCAAATAAGAGCAGCTTGACTACAGCCAAATAAGAGCAGCTTGACTACAGCCAAATAAGAGCAGTTTGACTACAGCCAAATAAGAGCAGCTTGACTACAGCCAAATGAGAGCAGCTTGACTACAGCCAAATGAGAGCAGCTTGACGACAGCCAAATGAGAGCAGCTTGACTACGTCCAAATGAGAGCAGATTGACTACGTTCAAATGAGAGCAGCTTGACTACGGCCAAATAAGAGCAGCTTGACCTCAGCCAAATAAGATCAGCTTGACTACATCCAAATTAGAGCAGTATGACTACTTCCAAATTTGAGCATTTTGACTACAGCCGTCCAGCCTCATCGCTCAATTGAACGACTCATCAGTGGTCTCCCATTCATTTATTACTTTGCTTATTTCAACTCCGTTGGTAAGTCATGTGAAGGCATTGCAAAGTCAGACCGCAACTGCACTGCCTCTTCTTGACCTGGAATAACCGGTGTTTATTTCTTTCTTAGTTAATCACAGTTCGGTCTCGGTAGAGGTATCAGAGCATGCTGCCGCTGCAGCCTGGGGTGGCTGTGGATGCAGCCTTCCAGCCATAACTCCGGTCATAGTGCGGGATAAAGCATGCATCTCACTACATAATCAGAGTATTCTGTCCAGACACTGCCGGCGAGGAGCGGAGGCTCTGTCCAGACACTGCCGGCGAGGAGCGGAGGCAGTAATGCTCGATGTGTAGCATTCTACGGACTCCGAAGCAGCGGAACCCATGAAGCTGTTCGAACAGTCGGAGAAGTCGAAGAAACAGCGCCGCAGTCTTAGACCGGCCTAGCAGCGAGAACAAACAGCGCCGCAGTAATAGACCGGCATAGCAGCGAGAACAAGCAGCGCCGCAGTCATAGACCGGCATAGCAGCGAGAACAAGCAGCGCCGCAGTCTTAGACCGGCGAAGCAGCGAGAACAAACAGCGCCGCAGTCTTAGACCGGCGAAGCAGCGAGAACAAACAGCGCCGCAGTCTTAGACCGGCATAGCAGCGAGAACAAGCAGCGCCGCAGTCTTAGACCGGCGAAGCAGCGAGAACAAGCAGCGCCGCAGTCTTAGACCGGCGAAGCAGCGAGAACAAACAGCGCCGCAGTCATAGACCGGCATAGCAGCGAGAACAAGCAGCGC
>SDVV010043858.1:0-10212 GCA_016164225.1 Gammarus roeselii
TATATATGTGTGTGTGTGTATATGCATGTTTATGTATGTATATATTTCGTGAAACATCTTGTTTTCAGCGTGAGTGAGCGCTTCTTGGGTTAAGATGTGTCTACCGCCCTCCCTCCTCCCCTTTCCCAACTGCCTGGAAGTTTCCACTACTCCCTGTTTTGTAAGATGAAATTCCCCTGTCGTTTATAGAGCAATTCTTTATAAACCAAGTAGCCCAATTGTGGGCGTAAGTCATAATAAGGTATTCATATAACATTGAAATAGGTCATTTCTATGGTATGGTAATGTTAATTGCGGAAATTGTGTAGTTGTTTGTAGATTGAAAGTAAACAATGTTGTGTGTCCGAGTGTCCGTGCGTATGCTGTTACCAACCGGCGAGCTTGAAAGATGATCGCCCCTTGGGAAAGAGGGCTGAAGCCTCAATGTTCATGTAACTATGCACGAGTTCGTACGTGACCGTGTGCCCCCGGGTGAAACCACCAATGTAGGATACTATCAAACATCAAACTTCGACTAGTATAAGTGTAGGTCTTACTGTAGCTGTAGAGAGTGTAACTAACCCTGCCAGTTAGAATGACGCAGTTTTAGCATAATAATAGATCAGTTGCACTTAATGACCGTAAATAACGACAGTGTATTCAAGAAAGAGAGCCACATGAAGTGGCCATCAATTCGATGAAGATAGAAAAAGTCCCGTCAAATCCAAGTAAGTTCCCATTGTATGAGTGAAGTGCTCAAATATATGTTAACTGTTGCGCTCAAAGATGCAGTCCAGTGTCAATACCATTGAAAGTGTATTATAAGAAAAAAAGTGTGTAAAGTGCAGAGGGAAAGGAAATAATTCCCACATAATGGTCCAACTCCGAACCGGATCTTTGGATTCAGATCGCCGCCATTGTTTTTGAAAAGAGCAAGCATCATGGTGACGACGCCATCTTGGAAAATGATGTGCCCAATGAGTTTTCAGTGTGAATATAAAGCTATAGGCAGTGATATATTCATTTAATGTGTTTAGATAAAAATTCGGGTAAAGTTATTGGTAAATTTTCATTTATAAAAATAAATGGTTTTGTATCTAGTAATAAACAAGTTATCAATTTGCAACATATAATAGGAAGAGCCAGATTTCTACTGGCACATGGTAAATGTATTATAATTGGAGCTAATGTTTGATACTTAAGTTTTCAAGGTTAGCCTTGTTTGACATGTTTGAGTGCAACCCTGGTTATCATTGGAGATTACTTTGTCAAATGATGACGGCTCCAATCATCTAAAAAGGTAATAATACAAATGAAAACTGCATAAAATATTGTTAAACCTGATAGCAAATAGTGTCAAGTTGAAGTTGGTGTTTCTTATTTGTTTTTATGCCTTAAAAGGTAGTGTGTTTTTCACTGACAGGTTCCGGAAAACATTTAGGACGTCATAATTCCAATTGATGAATAGTTAAATGAAGTAGACATAGGTTGTGTCTACATGCTATCAGGAGATCGTTATAGTGTTGGGAAGAAATAATCATTTTCTTGAATTGATTCTGTGCCTATGAGAAGAAGTGACTTCTCTCATGACAGGCTTAGAAGCATTCCTGTAGGTGGTATTCCAACCAAAAAAAGGTTAATATGGTAGATCATTGGTGTCTGTAAGTCACCAAGGTCAAAAATCAAGTGTCAACAGATTAATTTTTATTCTTTGTTTTTCTATGCTTTGGAAAGTAGTGTGCTTTCCACTGATAGGGCTTGGAAACATTTGAGAAGGGTGGAATTTGTTGACTAGTTGGTCAAGTAGACTCCGTAACTGAACGGACAAGGTGAAAAAAAATTATTCTGTGACGGATAAATACCCAAGGATCTCAGGATGGCGCCACCCTTGGACGGTCTCATTCGCAGCAAATGGGCATATAAGGGCTTCATCACATCACTGCTTCCAAAGTTGAAACCGTGTTGTGATGCAGACTCCTTCAGTGCCCCTGAAAATTTAGATGCTTTTGCTATGAATGTGAGGCTAGCTGAAGGGCTCATCCAAAAGGTAGTGGAGCTGCAAGAGCAGATCCAAGAGATCCAAGTAAATGATGAAACAGTTACCGAAGATGCACTCTACAGTATGACAGCGGACCATGTGAAAGAGTTAGACGAGGTAAGGTTGCTCATCACAAAATGCAACCGCTTGATGGAAAAAACTAGAGTTGGTCCACCTAGCAATGCCACTCCATCTGTTAGTGAAACAAGGAGGGCAGCAGGAGTGAAATTACCAACTCTAGAGATAATGGAGTTCTCCGGGGACATACTTTTGTTCAATAGTTTTTGGAAGTCATTTCAATCTATTGATCAGAGTCCAGATTTGGGACCCTTTGAAAAATTCCATTGTCTAAATAGCAAGTTGAAGGGGCCTGCCCAAAGTGTGTTGATGGGTTTCACACCCACAAATGAGGCATACCCTCAAGCAGTGCACTGCGCAAGAAACAGTTTGGAGATGAGTCACGCATAAAAATTGCTCATCTTTATGCCTTGGATGACATCCAAGCAAGTACGGGATCCTTAACATCCCTGCAGGAATTCAGACAAAGGATGGAAGCTCAATTGTGTCACTTGGAGACTGCGGGGATAGACTGCAACGAGTGAAGAAATTGCATCATCTTAGTCAACTTGCTCAAGAGGGAACTACCTTCCACCATTCCAGAAGCTTGCAATGATCCCAAAAAAAAAATTCTGAAGCCTGGAACATGAAGAATTTCCGCATGGCACTGCGAGAAGTCATAGTTAGAATGGAAGACTGTGACACACAAGGTAAATCCCAAAATCCTGGGCACCGAAGGCCAACTGCTGGCACTCAAAGATCAGCACATAATGAAAATCGTTCCAGAGGGACCTGGGGAGATAACTCCAAGCCCCTGAGCACTGTTGGGTCATTTCAGGTAGGAACTTCTGGATGTGGTTTATGTTCAGTAGATCACTCTGTGTATAGATGCACAAAATACCAGACCACCGAGGCAAGGAGAGCTCGAGTATTTGAGCTACGCCTTTGCTACAAGTGCTTCAAGGTGGGCCACAGAGCAACAGATTGCTCTGCAAAAGACCCATTCTGCAAAATATGTAAAAAGACGGGTCATCATGGTGCTTTATGTAATAAAAGAGGTAAGTATCCGCAGTCAGATGACAAGTCTCCAGGTAATCAGAAAGGTATGGCTTCTAGTCCTGCAGCAAATGGTCCTGCTAGTGTAGCTACTGTTAATGCACTGGCAACAGGATGTGGGAAGGCTACTGCCCTACCCACAGCAATGGTAAGTTTGAGAACCAAAGATGGAACAAAGCTTGTGCGAGCTTTGTTTGATTAGGGCGGGCAGAGATCCTTCATTAAAAGAGGAATACAGAGCAATGGTGACACATCATGTCGTCATACCACCCTGACCATTGATGGTTTTAATAGTAAAGGTACTGAAACTGAGTATGACATCATCACTGTCACAATTTTATTGATGTGCCATCACATGAGAGCATATCCATGGATGTGATAGTGGTTGACACTCAAGCTGAAAGGCTCCACATGGATGGAGTAAATGAGTTTGCTCAAAGGTTAACAGCCAAAGGACATAAACTGGCTGATGGTTTTGATAATACAGTCCACTACCCGGTAGACATGCTTGTGGGAGCAGACTATTATTATAACTTCATCATTCCTAAAGAATAGGATGAAGGGGTTACAATAATATCATCAAAACTTGGCGACATGTTGTCTGGACCCATAACAAGTAGAGAGTTGGCATTCTCCCAGGTAAGTGTAATCACCGCACTCAAGGTTGCAGTCAACAAGGAACCTGAAAGAGATGTCGACCTGTTGTGGAAGCTAGATATCATCGGCATTTCGCCAGAGGAAGCTCACCCAGATGATAAAGCAGCCCTAGAGCAGTTCAACAGAAGCATGAGATTCTCTGAGGGTAAGTATGTAGCTAGACTACCGTGGAAAGCCTCTCATCCCAAGCTGCCAATCAATTATCGCTTGGCCCAGGGAAGGCTGGTAAGTAATCTCAAGCATTTGAGGTCAGAACCTGAACTCTTGAAGCACTATGATGGTGTAATGCAAGAACAGTTGCAAAAGGGTTTCATCGAAAGGTTAAGTAACATGAAACCGATGGATGTTTGTCATTACTTGCAGCACCACTCAGTCAAGAAGGATTCTTCGACAACTCCCCTGCGTGTGGTATTTGATTGTTCAGCTGAACCACACATTGATGCAGTAAGTCTGAATGATTGAATGTACCCTGGACTATCCATCGTCCCTGAGTTATCTCAAATGTTGATGCGATTCAGATTGGGGGCGCTAGCTGCCTGTTCTGACATTGCAAAGGCATTCTTGATAGTAGGGTTGGATGAGCAGGACAGGGATTTTACTAGGTTTCTATGGCCTAGAGATCCCAAGGATCCTGACAGTCCCAATGACACTTATCGCTTCAAGGTCATCCTCTTTGGAGCAACCTGCTCTCAATTTATCCTTAATGCAACCATTGATCACCCCTTGGAAAAATAAGGTGAACAAAGGGACATTACTGATAAAATCAAAAGGAATATCTATGTGGATAACCTCTTCATCACAGCATCAACAAAGACTGAGTTAAAAGAATTACATGGTTCATCCAAGGAAATCTTAGTTGAAGCTGGGCCCAACCTCAGGGAATGGGCAACAAATAACCCAGAGCTCAAAATGATCACAGAAAAGGAAGGTGAGTCAGATGTCAGAACCACTGTTCCTGTCCTGGGACTCAGATGGGACATAGTCCAGGACACCTTAGCAGTAGCTCCAAAAGAGCTAGAATCAGGTAAGTCAACCAAGAGAACCATCTTGCGGGGGCTTAGCCGCACAGTTTGACCCCCTTGGATTAATGACCCCCATCACCATCAAAGCTAAATTCCTAATGAAGGAAATTTGGCAGTCAAAGGTGAGATGGGATGATGATCTTCCAGAATCCATTGAAATAAAATGGGAAATGATTATGAACGAGTTCTCAATGATGGGTGACATACCTATCAAGCGCAACTCAGAGATTGGTAAATCAGTGACCCTTCACACATTTGTAGATGCCTCCACAGTAGCATATGGAGCTGTTGTTTATGGGGTCAGTGAAGGTAAGGCAACACTGTTGATGGCTAAAGGACGGATTGCACCTGAAAAAACGCTTTTGTACCCAGATTGGAATTGACTGCAGCACTACTTGGAGGAAGGTTGACCATGTATGTATGTGAGGCCTTTGAAAAGGAAGTCAACATTGAAGCTATTCACATGTGATCAGACAGCCAAGTTGCCTTGGGTTGGATCCACTCAGCAAGCCCCCTAGAGGCTTACATGCAAAACCGGAAGCTGGACATAAAGAAAGCTCTCCCTAATGCTAACTGGTACTATGTTCCCACTTATCGAAATCCCGTAGACCTGATAACTCGAGGAGTGAGCCCGAGGAAACTCAAGTCAAGTCACCTGTGGTGGCATGGACCCAAGAACATAGTGGAACTCCAGGAGTGGGAAAACTTTCCAACTCAAGCGCACACTGTAACACTAGATGAAGCTGAATTGAGCCCACCCCCGAGCCTATCCTACTTGCTGTTGCAAACAAATGTTGCACCTTCAAGAAGTTGATAAACACTCTGGGGTGGGTGAAGAAATTCATTGAGTGCCTAAAGATTAAGGCAAATGGTAAGTCAAAGGGGATGATGAATGGTAAGTCAAATGATATTCCTAATGGTAAGTTGGGGAGCAATGGTATGAGACAACCAATGAGTCTGACTCTCAAGGAGAGGGAATGGTCTGAGAGCTGGGCAAGAAGTATTTGCGGATGAGATAAAATTCATCCGCAATCCCAGTTCCAGGCGCTCCACTCCATTGATGAAGCAACTCAACCTGACACTCAGAGGTGACAAATTAGTAGTAGTAAGTAGACTCACTGAAGCTGAGGTGGAGGAATCTGTAAAATATCCAGTCCTTCTACCTGCCAAGCATCGGATCACAGATATGATTTTTGAGGAATGTCACAGAATAAGACACCACTTGGGAATAAACCACGTCGTGGCCAGTCTACGTCAAATGTGGTACATACCGAGAGCCCGACAGAGAGTCAAAACCATAATTAGGAAGTGCATGCAATGTAGACGGGAACGTGGGACACCTTTCCGTAGACCACCAACCCCTCCTCTACCAAATTATAGAGTTTCTCAGTCACGTCCTTTCGCGGTAACTGATGTAGACTATGCCGGTCCCCTTTATGTTAAGGAAGGGACTCAAGTTGAAAAAAATACATCGTCATGTACACCTGCGCATCCACTCGAGCTGTCCACCTGGAAGTTGCCAAGGACCTGTCCGCAGAAGCATTCCTAAGAACCCTACAAAGATTTTCGGCTCGTCGTTCCTATACTCAAATGTTGATCAGTGATAACGGATCAAACTTTGTGAGTTCCGCCAAGATCCTACAATCTTGGGAGAAGCGTCACAGTGTACGGAATACCCTGAATCAAAATAATTGCAAGTGGCATTTCAACCCCAGTCGGGCCCCTTGGTTCGGAGGCTTTTCTGAGAGGATAGTGAAAATGGTCAAACTGTGTCTTCAGAAAACGTTTCACAGAGCTATGGTGACAGAAGACGAACTACGCACTGTACTTTGTGAGATAGAAGCGGACCTCAATGACCGTCCGTTAACATTTATTTCAGACTCAGTTGATGACTGTGAACCACTGACGCCATCTCAGCTGATGCTTGGGTATCGTCTAGACAGCATACCTGTCGCAACGCCTGATCCGGAGGAAGAATATGATCCCTCCATGTTCACAGCAGAACTCCTGACGCGCCGTCAGAAAACAATCTAAAGAGTGTTACACCAATTCCAAACCAGGTTCAGGAAAGAATATCTGACCATTCTACGGCATAACGCTGTAGAAACCAGGAAGATCAGCGCACCCAAAGTGGGTGATATAGTTCAGATTCACGATGAGGATGGAGCCTGGGCCGGGTCATCGACCCTCACAAAGGAAAGGATGGTCACGTACGAAGCGTGAAATTAAAAACGCGTGGTGGGACAGTCAGTCGACTGTCCCACCCACTTGAAGTACAAGCGAGAGAATTTTTTGATGGTTCTCCCAAGTTGCCGGAACCAAACCAGGCACCCCTGTCCGAGACGGATGATGGGCAAAGGGACACAATTTGCCGGGTCACCCGTGACAAGGGAAACAGCTTAAACACAACAGCTGAACGTGAGTTAGGTGCTATGAGACCCAGAAGAGCAGCGGCTCTAGCAGCAAGAAAGCGAAATGTCGCTCAACTACAATAGATGACAATGCGCTTTTCTCTCTGGCGGGAGTGTGTGGAGAATATATCCCACATGCCTAGCACGGAGAAGAAGTTAGTGTATATATGCATGTGTATATATGTAAGTACTTATGTATGTATATATATATATATGTGTATATGTATGTTTATGTATGTATATATTTCGTGAACCATCTTGTTTTCAGCGTGAGTGAGCGTTTCTTGGGTTGAGATGGGGAAGAGTGGGCAGTGTCTACCGCCCTCCCTCCTCCCCTTTCCAACTTTCTGGAAGTTTCCACTACTCCCTGTTTTGTAAGATGAATTCCCCCTGTCGTTTATTGAGCAATTCTTTAAAAACCAAGTAGCCCCTGTTGTGGGCGTAAGTCATCCTTAGGTATTCATATAACATTGAAATAGGTCATTTCTATGGTATGGTAATGTTAATTACGGAAATGTTGTAGTTGTTTGTAGATTGAAAGTAAACCATGTTGTGTGTCCGAGTGTCCGTGCGTATGCTGTTACCATCCGGCGAGCTTGAAAGATGATAGCCCCTTGGGAAAGAGGGCTGAAGCCTCAGTGTTCATGTAACTATGCCCGAGTTCGTACGTGACCGTGTGCCCCCGGGTGAAACCACCAATGTAGGATACCATCAAACATCAAACTTTGACTGGTATAAGTGTAGGTCTTACTGTAGCTGTAGAGAGTGTAACTAACCCTGCCAGTTAGAATGACGCAGTTTCAACATAATAATAGATCAGTTGCACTTAATGACCGTAAATAACGACAGTGTATTCAAGAAAGAGAGCCACATGAAGTGGCCATCAATTCGGTGAAGATAGAAAAAGTCCCGCCAAATCCAAGTAAGTTCCCATTGTATGAGTGAAGTGTTGAAATATATGTTAACTGTTGCGCTCAAAGATGCAATCCAGTGTCAATACCATTGAAAGTGTATTATAAGGAAGAAAAGTGTGTAAAGTGCAGAGGGAAAGGAAATAATTCTCACATGTGGTGACATCTAGCATCTTACTCATAACAGCGATCCAGCTACAGCCCTTTAACGTTGGTAGATGTATGAGGTGACTAGCGAGCGATCAGCTTTTGTAAGGTGAGCGTGTATTAATATTAACTGTCGATATTGAGAAATGTTGCATTATTTGAAAAGAAAACCACCCACGTCAGACGATGAAAACAATGATAATAGTGGAACACAGCCAAGTGCAAGTGGTGATTCAAAAATACTCAGCAGGGCTAAAAACAACGCCTTTAGAGTGATGCATATCTATCACTTGGCTTCACATGGACTGGAGATAATGACTGTCCTCTGCCATTGTGCATCGTGTGTGGGAAGCAACTTTCGAACATTGCAATGGTCCCAGCCAAGTTAAATCGATACTTCATTACCAATCATCAGCATTTAGTGAATAAGACAGCTGATTATTTTAAAAGGTTGTTTGAGTCACAAGGTAAGGAAGTAGAGTTTTTTGAAAAGAAGGTTACTATTAGTAACAAAGCACAAGAAGGAAGTTACCTAATTGCCGAACTTGTTACACGGAAAATGAAAAGAAACACAACTGGGGAAAGTCTTATAATGGCTGTTGTAAAGTAATTGTCAGGACGACGCTAGATGGAGAGGCTGCAAACGAAATTGAAAAGGTTCCAATTTCCGACAATAGTAAGCGTATTGATGACATGTCCAAAAACATTACATCTATCATGTGTGAACCTTTGAGAAATGCTAACTTTGCTCTGCAGATCGATGAATCAACCGACATTACAAGTAAAACGCAACTTATGGCATTTATGCGATTTGTTCAGGATGGGAAAATAATTGAATTTTTTTGTTGTAGAACTGACTGGAACTGACTGGAACAAGCATAGGACAAGACGTTTTCAGTATAACATCTTCTTATTTTGAATCTTATGGCTTTTCATGGAGCCGATGTGTTGGAATCTGCACTGATGGTGCCCCACCGATGATTGGTTCGGTAAAGGGTCTTGTAGCACTTGAAAAAGAATAGAACCTTGTTATCATAACAACCCACTGCTTCATCCACCCGGAAGTTACTGTAACAAAGACAGTTAGTGTCGATTTAAAAGAATTTCTTGCGCGGGGATATTTGAACTGTGAGAGGAATTACTGGAGAACTTAAAAAAACATAATAAAGACGATTTTTCTAACTTCCTTGAAGAAATAACTTGACAGTTGAAACTTGCTTTTTTAGCAGATATTTATTCTCATATTAACTCTCTGAACACCGATACGCAGGGCCCAACAGCAAACTTCTTAACCTCAGCAGACGAACTGCTTGCTCTCAAGATGAAACTAAATGTTTGGAAAGACCACATTTCAAAGGGAAACGTTGAAATGTTTCTGCTCCTACAAAAGATTCAAAGCGATGTAGATTACGATGAGGTTATACCTGCCATTACCAGGCACCTAGAATCGCTTGGAGGAAACCTTGATAAATATTTTCCTGCATTGCCAATGGAAACATAAAATTGGATCCGTAACCCCTTTGTTGAAATCCCGCAAAATTCAAGAAATGCACTTAGTCTGCAAGAAGAAGAGCAGCTTACTAAATTGAAATGTGATTGCACATTAAAAATTAAATTCACTGAAGTCTCAACAGATGACTTTTGGACTTCAATACAAATGAATATCAGACAATCGCAACAAAGGTGGTCGATATTTTCTTGGCTTTTCAACATCATATCTGAGCGAACAAGCTTTCTTGTGTTGAACTAATATCAAGAGTAAATCCAGGAACAGCTCCTTTCCCTCGAGAACGAGCTGACAGTTTGTCTTTTCAAGATAAGAGCAAACATGCAACAATTGTGCAACGAAAAGCAAGCCTATGTGTCATACTGAAGGTAAATTTTATATTTTTTATTTATAATAATTTTAGGTTTATGTTATATATATACATATA
>SDVV010043859.1:0-10212 GCA_016164225.1 Gammarus roeselii
CACTCGAAGCTTCCTCCTCTCACACACTCTACCAAACTCAGACACTAGCCTACATAGTTTCTCCTCCGAATCCGCAACCAGGGCCGTATCATCAGCAAATAGCAACTGGGATGGTGAAAAAGTTGGAGAACAGAGTGGATTCGCGTGTACTGAGATGGTTCGGGCACATGGAGAGGATGGATGAAGGGAGATCGGTGAAAAGGGTGATGAATGCAGAGGCGAGTGGTCGCAGGCCTAGAGGTAGACCGAAGTTTGGGTGGATGGATGGTCTGAAGCAGGCGTTGGGAAGAATAGACATGAATGTGAAGGTGGCGAGAGAACGTGCAATGAACAGGCGTGAGTGGAGAATGGTTGTGAATGGTCAATTTTGACGCTGCTCTGATGTGCTTTCCCGCCCTTGGCATCCCGCTGTCTGGATGGTGGTGGGTGGAGACCGGCCCGGCCATTATGACGCGGCGGGGGTAAACCAGTGAAAACTGTCGGGCCCTGCTGCTGACGACGGTTCCTCGGTGCATTCGGGACCCAGAGTGTAAGTTGAGGGGCTACCGGCCGGACCTTTTAGCACAAAAGGGCTAAGTTGTGTGAGTGTGAGCGTATGAGGGTGTGAGGTGCACCTTGCCGTCGGCCACCCCCCTTTCTGGGGGATGCGGCTTAGTGTCTGTATCTGTATGGTAAGATGATCTATACACGTACCTTATTATGCGTACCAAAATTTCTGGCATTAGCTGGCGTAATGTCACAAACTATTGACGCGAGAGGGACTATCCACCTGGTTCTCAGTGAGACGCATGGTTGGTTAGTGTTCCCCACTGCAAATAGGTATTGTGCCGAACACGTGGGGCGACTTCCAGAACTCCTTGGATATGAAGTCTTGGAGAGGGACCCCACGCGTCTAAGAGAGAGATGAGGCAGATTTTCTGGCGTCGTGAGCTTTTAGTGAAGGCATGCGGTGTGGCTTCGTTGATAAACGAGCAGATGTAATGACCCACCGATGATGTCTTGAGTGGTTTGCCTGAAGTAGGATGGATGAGCGACAATTAATTTTTCGACGGACATCGTGCTACATAGGCGTTGAGTGTGGTCATAGGGCCCAGGCCGTGTGCCCGTACATCCGACAGCAGTGAGCGATAGGGATGAGCGGTGGCGTGTATGATAGGGTCTGGTTTCAGTACTGGAACGTGTCAGCGGTCAGAACGAGCGCACATGGTGAGTAGCCCTGTGCGTGCCGTTGCTGCGATCTCAGAGACCCTGTTTCCTGCTGCGAGAGCGACGAGCAACAGAGTGTTCTGAAAGAGCGCCGATACTGACGTCGTCTGAGTAGTGATGCGAGGGAAGGCGAGCATGTCGAGAACCGGCTTCAGCTTCCCCTGCGGCACGAAACGTCTTTGTGATGGGGATCTCGTGAAACTGGGCCTTTGCCAGTTCCTTGAAGATCGCCTCGCGGATCGTAACGCCAAACCCATGAAAGAGAGAGGCAAATGAAGCGCCTTCCTGTAAGCCAAAACTGTACGAGGAACGAGCTACTTCTCTTGCCGGCATAGTGCTGGAACGAGAAGGAGGTGGACTGGTTGATAGACTGCACCTTAGTGGTGCGTCGCCCCGCTTGGAAATGAGTCCAGCAGCTTTTGGTATTGACGTTGTGCGAGTTGACCAGGGTGTCTGCGAGCGATCTATTGTATTTGATGGTGAGCACCGTTTTGAAAAATTTGATGCGAGATTACTCGAGAAGGGTCGTGATAATAGAGGCACGTCCCTGCCTTCGACGTGCTTGGGACACGTCGAGGGCGGGCGAAAGGTCGCTGAAGGACGCGACGACCTTGGGCCCCCACAGTGCGTTGGGGTGGTCGGGCCCAACGAGGACGCTGCTGTAGCGATACGTTTCGAGCTTGTGGGGCACCCGGTAGATCAGGTTGAACGGAGGGAACAGGTATATTTTCCTTCACTGAGTCCATTCGCATTGGAGGGAAACCACGAAAGATGCTCGTGGGTGATGAAACGGAGCTGCAAAAGGCGAGAAGTTATGGTTTCCCGGATGCACGAAGAGGTCTATTTGCCTAGTCCCGGGCCGGGCAGAGAGGAAGGCGAGGCCTTGAGGCGTCCGCGTCAACTCGTTTTCTACTGGTAGGAGGCGTGAGAGCTGATCGGCCCAGACGTTCTGCGATCTTGAAAGGTAGGTCGCGTGAAGCAAGAAGTGAGGCGCTGGAGGATCTTAGGAGCTGCGCTCCGAACGTCTGCCACGCCGAGGCCTTGCTGGAGCCCAAGTGGTTCACCATGGTTACCCCTGCCCTGTTGTCTGACAACACGCGGATTGTACTTTGGTGCCAATGAGCTCGTGTCCGCAGCGCATGTACGATGGCCGGCGATTCTTTCGACGAAACACGGGAGAATACATCCCACTGACGACCAGCGGCCGTAAGGCTGCTGGTCGCTGCAGCATACAGCCCAATGCGTTCGTCCACAGGAGGTGCTTCGGTAGAGGCATTACGAACGGGACGTGGGAGTGAAGGAAAGCCTCGCTGCTCCAGTGCTGTGCCGCGCGGCGTTAGGGATTGTTGTGATGGCTGGTCTTGCTGGATAGGCGCAGGGATTGTGCTGCGAGCACCACTCCGTTGAGGAAGTGGTGAGCATGGCGTAGGCAAGGTGTTCGTTCATACAAGGCCGAGGGAACTCTGATGCTGTCGAAGCGAGAGAGATCAGCGGGAAAGTTTCTCTGTGGCCATGTCCTTGTGGCGGTCGATGTGCTGTGAGGTCGGGGCGATGGGCCCGGCCTCTCCATTGGGTGTTACACCCAGGAAGTTGAACACCTGGGTGGGCTCCAGAATAGATTTCCCCAGGAGGATGTGGCAATCGAGCTTGAGGAGAAAGTCGAAGGTCGTCTGGGTGGTGCGCCGTTGGTGCCTGGAGCAACCAGTCGTCGATGTGGAGGGCTGCATCTATCCCTTGCTGGTGAAGCAAGCGAAGAAATAGCTTCGCGATCGTTGTTAAGACTTTTGGTCTCAGGTTCAAGCCGAAAAAAGGTACCGTTTAATCCGCAGTTTGAAGGCCAGGAACTTTTGGAACCTGGGATGAGTTGGGACGTGTGGGAAAGCGTCCATTTTATCCATCTTGGTGAACCAGAGAGGGGACTTTAGCACCGTTCGTATTCGTTGCAGGTTGGACCCTCAAAACGCGGTTATCGAGATATATTTGTTGTGTTCTCAGAGGTCGATCAATAGATGATCCCCTGCCGAAGCCTTGGGGACCGCAAAGATACGAGAGCAAAAGCTGGTTGTTTGGGCCCTGCCGTGATTACGCCTTTGCCCAGGAAGCCTAACACGAGGGGGTTGAGAACGCTCTCGTGTCGTCGGTGCGAGACAGTGTAATCGGGAGGAAGGGTCGTGACGCCCCTCTCAGAAGAGGCCTTTGGACAGGACTCGTTTGACCCAAGCCGTGGCTTCGCGAACGTGTGCTAGGTAACTCCTGAGGGCCGCCGGAAGAGCGTTAGTACTTACAGGAAAGGGAGCGGTCCCGATTTCCACTGTCACCTGAGGACTTGGAGCGAGGTGGAGTGCTCATACGAACAATGCAGTGACTGCGGGAAAATTGCGTGCCATCCGTAAGATGGGATCACGGATGCGAGCAAAAATACCCGTCAGTGACGCGCAGAGTACCTAGCCACGCTGGGTCTGAGCGACCTGAGCGCGGAGCTGGAGATCCTTCGTACATGCTTCTACCGGGATGTGTCGGAAAGAAAAGCAGCCTTGTCACTAGTGGTCTCGAAGCGAGCCTGTGGGGGGACGATCGGTGCGTTAGCGAATTCCCTCAGGGCCCCGATTCAATGGCAACCTGAAGGCGCGAAATGAGCATTCGACCCAGAGTCGAGCTCTTTTACTTGGTAGGCTCTGTCTCGTTGCACGATATCTGTTCCTGCCCGCCGCAAAGGTAGGATTGCCTGGAGGCGCTGTCATAGCTGAGGTTTTTATGTTGCACTCAACTGACCTGGATACGTGACCTTCAGAATAAACCGTAGTGCCGTAGGCACTAGGTATGGAGATCATTGTTGGGCACAATGCGCGCCTGTGATGCGGTCATCTGATGACTCGCGATCTTCGCCTGTCACTGAGGTGATTCTGAGTGACAGCAAATTTGTGCTGTCAACAAAGTTCGTGCTTCGACAAATTTTGTGTTGACAAAATTTGTGCCAACAAAATGTTGGTTATGACAAATTTTGTGGCAACAAAATTTGCGTGCCAACAGAATTCATGTGTCGACAAATTTCCTGTGTTGACAAAATTGTTGTCGATAAATTATGTAGTCAAAGGTTTTGTGTCGACAAAATTAGGGTGTTGACAAAGTTGTTTGTCTGACGACAAAAATTTTGTGTCAACAAAATTCGTGTGTCGACAAAATTGTGGTGTTGACATATTTATGTGTCGACAAAACTTTTGTGTCAAATTATGTGTAGAAAAATAATGTGGTGACAAAATGTGACAAATTTGTGTCGACAAATGTGTGTGTCGACAAATGTGTGTCAACAAATGTGTGTCAACAAATGTGTGTCAACAAATATGTGTCGACAAATGTGACGGCAAATTTGTGTCGACAAAATTTTTGTGTCGACAGATTTGTGTTGACAATTTATGTGTGGACGGATTTGTGTTGACCAATTTCTGTGATGACGGATTCGTGTTGATCGATTTCTGTGCCATGAAATTAAGTGTCGTGAAATTACGTGTCGTGAAATTACGTGTCGTGAAATTACGTGTCGTGAAATTACGTGTCCTGAAATTACGTGTAGGCAAATTACTGAGTCTGCAAATTTCTGTGACGGCAAATTTCTGTGACGGCAAATTTCTGTGACGGCAAATTTCTGTGACGGCAAATTTCTGTGACGGCAAATTTCTGTGACGGCAAATTTCTGTGACGGCAAATTTCTGTGACGGCAAATTTCTGTGACGGCAAATTTCTGTGTCAACAAATTTATGTGTCAACAAAGGTCTTGTGTCGACAAAGATCTTGTGTTGACAAAGGTCTTGTGTTGACAAATTCTTGTGTTGATAAATTCTTGTTTCGGTAATTCTTAGGTCGACAAATTACGTGTGTTGACACATTCTCGTGTCGACACATTCTCGTCATTCTCGTGTTAACACATTTTCGTGTCGACACATTCTCGTGTGGACACATTCTCGTGTTGACACATTCTCGTGTCGTCACATTCTCGTGTCGTCACATTCTCGTGTCGTCACATTCTCGTGTCGACACATTCTCGTGTCGACACATTCTCGTGTCGACACATTCTCGTTTCCACAAATTCTTGTGTTGACACATTGTCCTGTTGACACATTCTCATGTCAACACATTCTTGTGTCAACACATTCTTGTTTCCACAAATTGTGTCCACAAATTCATGTGTCAACAAATTCTTGTGTCAAAAAATTCTTGTGTTGACAAATTCTTGTTGACAAATTCTTGTGCCAGCAAACATACTGTATCAACATAAGTGTATCAGCGAAATTTGTGTCTACTTATTCTGTTACGACAAATGTTGTGTGCTGACAATTTTTTATGTGTGGACAAATTTGTGTTGACAAATTCTATGTGTCAAAGAATTTTGAGCAGACAAATTTCTGTTCCAAAAAATTTCTGTTCCAACAAATTGCTGTTTCAACAAATTGCTGTTTTGACAAATTGCTGTTTCGACAAATTGCCGTTTCAACAAATTGCTGTTTTGACAAATTTGTGGTTTCAACAAACTTCAGTTTTGACAAACTTTTGTTTTGACAAATTTGTGTTTCGGCAAACTTATATCTTCGATAAACTTTTGTCTTTGACAAATTTCTGTTTCAACAAATTTTATGTGTCGCAACTTTGGACAAAATGTGCGTGTCAACAAAATTTTAGCGTCGATATATGTTGTGTCAACAGATTTGGTGTGGACAAATTAGGTGCGTAGACAAATCAGGTGCGTCGACAAATTACGTGCGGACACATTTCTGTCATGACAAATTTCTGTTCCAACAAATTTCTGTCTTGGCAAATTTCTGTTTTCACAAATTTTTCAAAAAAATTGTTTCGGGATTTTTTCTGACAAATTTGTTCCGACAAATTTCTGTTTCGGCATATTTTAATCAAATTTGTGTTTCTACAAATTATATATCTATAAATTTTGTGTAGACAAATTCGGTGTGTCGACAAATTTAGCATGGCAAAAAATTTAGCGCGTCAAGAAAATTTTAGTGCTGACAAATTTCTGTGCCGACCAATTTTTTGTGTCAACAAATTTTTCTAGCGATAGATCTAAGTGTCGACAAATTTTGTTCTACGAGGACGAGGCACAGGACCACTGATCCAGTAACTTCAATACGTCTGGGCATTTGCCAATCCCATCTATGACTCTGTAGAGGCAGTGGGTCACAAATCCACTGCCCAGATGGGCCGCCACGCACTGAATCTTATCCTTGCAAGAGGATGCAGAGACCATGTGGGTCTTAGTGTGGCGGGAAGGTGCTGTTAGGAGCAAAGTGGTAGCTGTGCCTCCAACAAGCAGCAGCGACGAATTAATGATAGAGCTCGGCAGAGCCTGCATATATAGGGAGGGAGGGGGTTGGGGGTTTCAGCCGGCCAAAACAGCGGGAAGCGAGAGACGCCACGCCGCGCCACTGTACCTAGATGACATTTAGACCCCCAAGCACAGGAGACGTCACGCCGTAACTAGCTGACATTTAGCGGCTGTCATGCAGTTTATTTGTATTATTATCTAAAAACTCGAGGACATTCGAGAAACTAAACAAGGTTCGAAATTCCGGAGTAAGGTTATAAGAGACAAAGTTCTAAATTTGTCGGAAACTAGCGCAACGAATATTATCAAAATTCTCTCATAATGCGTCACTGTAATGTTTTCTTTTCAATATTCATTCGAATAAAAGCAGAAACGCAATGCTAAACTATATAGCTCTTATGGAATGGAAGAAAAAGATTAGATTGTTTTTTATGAATCTGTATGTGTAGTGATTGTAGTTCCAGAGTGCGGTCAGGAGGAAGTTGTGCGATGGTAAAAGCGGAAGGTTGTGTATCCAGGAAACCTTGATGTTTTGGAGTGTTGCTTATGTTTTGTTTCCTTGAGCAGGGTTATGTGGACGTCGTGTTTGTGTAATAAATGTTTCAGTTCGACTTGTTTCCCACCAATGCAGTTTGTGTTCATTTGCAATATATTTTGTGTTTGGCATTGGCTTGGGCGGGGTTGGTGCGGTGATGCCGAGGGTTAGGCCACGGGGTGTGGAGGTGGAGGCGGTGGTGGGGCGGGTGTGGGACGTGGAGCTTGGGGCAGATTAGCTGGTGCCCTGGGTAGAAGAGCCGCCGCCAGTGAGGTCGCCGGACGCACAGAAGAGGGGCCCCCAGAAGTGGAGGAGCGTCAGGTGTTGGTTTGGGGGGAAGGGTCTTATTGTTGATATCTGTATTGATGTTGTGGGTTGGGTGTTAGTTAATGCATTGCCACCCGTGTGGTATGTTTCTATTGTTGTGGACACCAAAGCATTGTTTTGTGCAGTGTGTCCATTTCCCACATCTGCACTGGATCGCGCTAGTGCGGCGTACGTAAGGACGCCCGCAGGTGGGACATGGGTATGCGTTGGGACCAGGATTGGGTTCGATGTCACCAGCTTGGAGAAGGGGAAGAAACGCCGGCAGCTGTTCACTTCCCCAGAGGGAAAAAATATTGTAATTGTTGTAGCTCTGGTGTCTGGTGTTTGGTCGGTGGGCCAGTGGCCCGAGCAGCACGCAGGCCGCGTCCACGCCGACGCCATCGACGGTGACGTGAACAGGGGGGGGGGGGGGGGGGGGGGGGGGGGGGGGGGGGGGTTGAGGGTCTTTTGCGAAGCGTTTTCCAGCCCGGGGGGACGCTGACTCCGTAAAGGGCATCTAACGCTAACGCTTCGACACCGCCACCGCGTGCAGGTCATCTCGCGACGGCCCGCCCGACGCTCGTAGGCACCTTCCTGGACTCATCCTCTTCTACATCAACGGATGGTGTGAAGCAGGCGTTAGGAAGGAGGTAGCGAGGTAGCGGGAGAGCGTGCAAACAACAGGCGTGAGTGGAGAGTGTTTGTGAATGGTTGATTTTTGACAATGCCCTGATGTGCTTTCCCACCCTTGGCATCACGTTGATGGGATGGTCGTGAGCGGGGAGGCTCGATTATCATGACGCGGCGGGGGTAAACCAGTCACACTGTCGGGCCCTATTGCCGACACGGATCCTCGGACCGCACTCGTGACCCTGAGTGTGGGTTCCGGGGTGTTCCGGGCGGACCCTATATCGCAATAGGGCTAAAATGTGTGAGTGTGTGTGTCTGTATCTGAACTTACACTCATCCTCCCCTACATCAATGGAATAGCTGTCAAATCACTATGTATGTTGGACCAACAGGAAAAAATCAGCATCAACCATCGCATTAAAGTCGACTCCAAATCGTATGTCAACAGAAAATCAATTCATCATATAGTCTATTGTAAAGCTCGTCGTTCAAATCCTCAGTGCTCATTTACAAGAGAGACAGTTGGTGCCTGCAACGAGAACATTTTGTCACGTGGCAGCTTCCGATTGTGTATGTTTAAAACAAAGCCGATCTTAAGCGGCTATGTAGCAGAACGTGATCGACAGCACCAGCCAAGAGGATGTCTCCCTGCACTGACCGCGCAAGCAGCTGCTGTTCCTCCGCCAGATCCTCAGGATCAGCCTGTGCCAGAGGTTGATCTTCCTCGTCCCGAACCAGCGACCCACACAGGCCCAGGACACCGTCAACCTGAACAGGGAAAAGAAGAAGCAGATACTTATACCATACATTGTAATTAGCCAAAGGGGGGTTTGGGGGCATCTGCTTCAGTCATAATCAGAAAAATCTGAAAAAGAAGACTACGGAACATATCGTGAGGCCATTTGCCATCAATGATAAAAATGTTCAGTACACAAGTATAAAGGAATTTTCGATACAGATACTAGATCAGATCCCCAGGAACGGGAGTGGCCGACAGCAAGACGCCCCTCACATTCTCCTCAGACACTCCCACGCAAACAAACTTTGCCCCTTGGCGCTAAAAGGTCCGGTCAGGGGACCCCGCCACACACTTAGCGTCTGGAGTAAGATCCGAGATCAGTGTCTCAGCAGCACGGCCCGACAACGTTAACAGGTTTACCCATGCTGCGTCATAGTAACCGGGCCCTTCCCACCCACAACCAACCAGTTTCTCAACGGAACGCCTAGGGCGGGAAAGCATATCAAAGCAGTGTCAGAACATGTCCACTCACAACCATTCACCACTCGAGCCTATTCACTGCGTGCTTGCCACCCCCACACTATACCTCTTTTTCATAATGCCTGCTATACGCCATCTATTCACCCAAACGTCAGGTACTTCTAGGCTTATTTCCCCTTACCTTTGTCTCTTACCTTTGCAGCCTCCTCCATCAGCGCTACAAGCAAGTGATAAGCAGCAGAGCAGGGGAAGGCCAGCACAGCCATGCGCGCCAGTTTAATCTTGAGAACAGCTATGTTAACACAGGTATAGGAACTGGAATTAGTGCGCATCATTGGCTATCACATGAACTGTCCGTATGAATGACAGAAAAATAAATAAATTATAGAACAGCACTCAGCCACGGCGACCTCTGAGTGGTCGCCGTGGCTGAGTGGTTAGCGTATCCGACTGCAGTGTCAGCCTCTGGTGCTGCATGTCGCGAGTTCGAGCCTCGGCAGTGACACGGCGGTCTTGTGGCGGGGAGATTTGGCGCCTCCCCCCTCTGTGTCTGCCTAACTTAGCCACCCTCTTAACTAGGGGGAAACGACTGTATGTCTATACATACATACATACATACATACATACATACATACATACATACATACATAGAACAGCACACTGTACAACAAAGAGACAATTACAAACAGACACAGAGAGACAGACAGACACAGACAGGCACACACACTGACATACATACACACACACCACAACCCACCATTCCAGCATACAGATACAGATACAGACACTAGGCCGCATCCCCCAGAAAGGGGGGTGGCCGACGGCAAGGCGCACCTCACACCCTCACACGCTCACATTCACACAACTTAGCCCTTTTGTGCTAAAGGGTCCGGCCGGTAGCCCCTCAACTTACACTCTGGGTCCCGAATGTACCGAGGAACCGTCGTCAGCAGCAGGGCCCACAGTTTTCACTGGTTTACCCCC
>SDVV010043860.1:0-10212 GCA_016164225.1 Gammarus roeselii
GAATGCTTTAGTGGATCAGGAGCACCACTCTGCCGTGAACAGTCACTTTGTGGTGGCCCTTGCGTTGGTGTATAACGTACAGGAGAATTTTTAAGGTGTCATTTTTTGGGAGACCTATCACCAATGTTTATGTGTGTCAATTATGGATAGTAACTCGTCTTTCTTGTTCACAAGACTATGACAATTCCACTTAACTATTGCGTAGTTCACGTCAAAAGTAATTTAAGTTCAGATTTTGATGGTCAAGAGTGATCGCGTGGTTGGTTAAAACTTTCTTGGTGATTGTGTCTATGGGTGTCACTAAGGGACCTTGATCGGGAGCGTTCGCGAGAGCGTCTGCTTTCTGGGGTAGCTATGTGGTCTAGTAAAATAACTGAGTTTGCGGCTGTGTGTGCTTTGAAAAGAGGAAGATGAAGAGGGTATCCAGTCTTTGTGTTTGCTTCTTGATCGTGGATTTCACTTTCATGGGGAGAGCGGGGAGGTATCGGTTGAACTGGTAGTAGCCGGTAAGTTGTCTGGGTTAATGCAGGGTTGATTTGATTTGATTTCAGGCATGGGTTCTTCGTTGTTGATTTTCATCGCGTCCTCACCCAGATGAGGGTCGTTTCATTGATGAGATGACCTGAAGTGGGGCATGGGAGAGGCGAGTTGGATCCCTCCTTTCGGTTTACTTTGTTCGTAGTCTCGGTCGAGATAAGCGTAGGGTTCAACTTGAGTTGTATTTTGGTCCACCTCGACAGGAGTGTCGTCCTGTTACTATCGCTCGTCTTTCGGCTTTGTGGTTGTTGGGTATCTGGCACCTCGAGGTCGTCGTTGGAAATTTAACGTCGTTTCTTTTGCTTCTGTAGTTTTGGGGTGGAAGCTTCCCTAACAAAGTATATCTGGTCAACGATGGGGTTGCTGCCAGGGTCACCAGCCTCAACTACTTGAGCGGCCGCTGGGCTGGATGCGACGGCGTTGCTATTTAGAGGGGATGTTGGTCGTGCAAGCAATATGTATCGATAATGTATGGGCGTCATCTACATCTTTTTGCAATAACCGATTTAGCGTAGTCAAGACGATTTGATTTTCGTTATGCCAGATGTGAACGGCTTGTTTCCGCGTAATCTGGCGGTTATTTTGAATTGCAGTGCTTTGGTTTTGGTTGCTGTGTTCAAGCTCGTTACGATTGCTTCTGTTTCGTGGAGGCATAAGCAGTGAGAGCACTTAGGTTGAAAGGCTTGGCATTTCGTGTACACTAGTTCATCTCCTTCTGTGATGATTTTTGATTTGATATAATTCGCAATTCTACCAGAGCCTCAACGCGAGTCATAATAGGCTCCTCCGTAGGGCTCGATTATCATGGATTCCAATGTCAGACGCACGCTGGTGCGAAAAAGGAAACCGCTTAGACAAAACTAAACGGATTTAGAGCTTCAGGAGTAAAACGTACGCATGCTAGTGCGTACAGGTAGCATTGTCGAAACTGGTACAAGGTTTACGACTACACGGACAAAGTCAGCTCCGACAGCAACGCAACACATCGTTTACAGCTACGCGGTCTAGTTTAGTAGAGGTGCAATTTATTTATTCAGGTAAGATAAAGACTCGACCTAGTCCACAAAAAGATGCACCAGTGAGGGAGCAGTCAATGTTGCAGGCTTCACCAAATAGGGGCCTGAAATACTCAGGACCAGGTAACCAGCTTGCAGTGCTGTGATTGGAGGTGCGGGAAGTCAGTTGTGTTGATCAAGTGTGCTTACCAACCTACAAAGATTGAGGACACTCTCAATTCAATGATACACCTAACGCAAACAATTCCTACCGCATTACAATATATTTACCATCTTTATACAGAAACAGCATCCACTCCAATCCAAGTGGGTGCAATACTTCCACTTCAAATCTTAGATTAACACAAACTAATATTTTTGTTTCCCATTTATTGTAATTATATTATTTTTTTTTTACGGGTAACTATATACAAATGTACAAAAGAAGACAATAGTCAACTCCAAGCCTCAGTCCACAGATCTGGTCAAACATAAGAAACTGAAAATGTATAAATTTCCATTTCAATTGGTAGCAAGAATAAACAGACAAGCAAGTTTGTAGTTTTAACTGTCAGTGCATAATCAGGAAAAAGTTAACCCGTATGGCCGCACCACAGCAAGTGTAATCTATCGTTTTAAGTGGGTGGCCTCCTGGGAGAAAAATTGACCAATCCGTGCTCAACAAGATATCGATAGTAAAAAGAAATATTCAACTACTCCATGTTTACTTTAATCAACAACAACAAAAAAAATCATGCTTGACACTGAGGTCATCCTAGTATGACAGTTTGTCAATGCAATTCAGCTAAATTGCTGGTATCTAGGCTTTGGTTTGTACTCTAATGTGCCTTGTTGTACATTAGGATAATTTTTGACAGTCCCACGAGAACGGGTAACTCTAGGAGTAGAAGTAAGAGATTTCAAACCTGGATAACTCTGTAATAATATCAGATACTTCTGTTTCTACTGAATCAACAGATTCAAATCGAGACTCACTGCACATGTATCGCCGTCTCCATATCTGTCTCATGAGTAGTTTGTCATCTTTAAATTCCCTAAAATTCTTCCTAGTGTTACCAAGCTGTCTTTGCATAATTTTTAGAACTTCTAACCTAGCAGATGACTTAAAAGCACTAAAATCTTCTCCAAATCCTACAAAATTTCCTCCTGAACTAACGAGTGAAACCACATGCTCTACCTGATGCAATAAATTATGATGTTCCTCTGAAGCTGGCAAACAATGAACTGGAGGTTCTTCCTCCCTACTTGAATTGATAGCTTCTTCAACGAGTTCTTCATACATACAAATAGATTGTTCCAGGTAATGAAAAAAAATGTCAACTGCAGATTGATCATGTTGAAGATGGTCAATTTGGAGATATTTCTGCTCTAGTAAACCGGAAGTGGTATGAGGTACGTCTTCAGAAAGACCTCTAGGGATAGGTGATAATTCCAAGTTGTTGAAAGTTACAACCTTGTGGGTTACATTCATTGGTGAACTTTGCTGAGCTATTTGTAAGTCTATCATGACTGGTTCTGAACAATGAAACTTGCTCAAATCTGTGACTTGATTGGGCACATTAGTGAGTGATAGAGAAACACTCATAGGCAATGCTCTATGCTTAAATTTAGAATTCATCTCAGGAGAACTGTGAGTTTTCTTGTTCATGCTTTCAGATGTGTTACTGAAATGCTCAGAGCTAGGGTGTGAGCATGGTTGAAAACCACTAAAATTTGCGCTACTATATGTGCTAGATGCACTAGATCCTGACTCACTGGGACTTGTTGGAGCAGTTATTGGGAAACCAATAAATTCCTCATCATCAGAGGAAGACAAGTCCTTGACAAGACCTGGAACAGGTGTCAAACTTTGTGGCTCTGTCATCAAAAACTTTTGTAAATAGTCAGGTGAATCTTCCCATATTTTGATTTGTTTATGGTGAACATTTTGAATGGAACCTATATGATCAGTTCGTTAATCTGCAACTTCATAGCTGACTCCATTGGACTGGACCTTGATAATTTTGAAAGGACCTACAAATTTCCTACCTAATTTATAGTGAAGTTGATGACCTATTTTATTAATTTTGATGACAACTTTCTGATGAATTTTGAATGGGGCAAACTTAGGATGACCTTCCTTCCAGTTGGACAGTGTGTTTGCATCAACTGGCAGAGTATCATGAAATTTGTGTGTTGTTTGGAGAACAAAATCAGCAGGTGACATTCCAAGTTCAGAATGTAAAGTATTATTGTAAATAATGACTGCTCTAGGAAGTTCAACATGCCACGTATGAGGCTTTTCATTTACAAGTCCCTTAATGAGTTCAGTAATGGTGCGGTTAGAACGTTCAACAGCTCCATTCCCAGCCGCTCCATATTTAGTAGAGTGAATTTGAGTGATAACTCTTCAAAACACTGTTGAAGGTTTCAGATATAAACTCAGGGCCATTATCAGTTAAAATCATGCAGGGTATCTTTACTAGGCTGGGAAGTACTTGGTCTGTTAGAGCATGAAAAACAGTAGAAGCTTGTTTATCCTTGAGAGGAACTGCTAACAAAAATTCAGAGAAATGATCAATGACTACCAAAACTGCAACATTAGATCTAGCAGACTTGGTGAATTGAAGAAGGTCCATGGCAACCAAATCAAAAGCATGATTAGCCTGAATTTTAAGAGTGGGAGGACTCATAGTTTCAGCAGAAATCTTGAAGAGTTGGCAGTGGTTTCATGACCCACAAATATCTCGGGAAACAGAATCCAAGGCAGGATGCCAAAAATGTTTAGAAATTATTCGTATTAATTTAGTTCTGTCAATATGTGCTAACTGAATGTGGACTTTATAAACGATTTCAACAAGAAGTAAAAAAGGAACGACAGGAACTGTTTTAACCAAAGAATCATTAACAAGTAAATCAGAAATGACACGAAGGCTTTTGCTATGAAATTTAAATTGAGCTAAAAATTTGCCATTCCATTGCTTCAAAGGAACTTTCTCAGTTAGATGGTGTTTTAGGACATTAAGGGCATGATCAATATTTTGTAAATCGATCAATCTTTCAGGCAATATTGAAAAATTAATATTGGTGTTTTCAACATCTTCTATTTCTTCAGAAACTTCTGATGAATTGGATGCCTTAGTAAGGGAACAACACAATGCTGCAATGTTGTACCGAAAAATAAGGTCAGTACTGCCTTTTCCATTTAAAGGACAAACTATTTCCCCAAATGGACTAGATAATATTCCCAAATTGAAATCGATGGTAAATTCACTTATGCTGAGAAAATTTGCTCCAAGGATGCTGCAGCATGGCATGTCACCAGTTTTAATCACTGCAAAAGGTACTGCAGATTTGACAGGAGTGCCCAATAGCATCAGTTTCATCTCTACTATACCCAAAATTGGAGCTTCAGAATCGTCAATAGCAGTTAGAACTTCTCCTTCTGCAGCATGCAAAACTAAACTCTCATCGTTTAATTTCAATAATTTATACACATCTTCAGAAACTAAACTCACTTGTGCACCGGTATCAATGATGGCACAGAATGTTTCATTACCCCCAATAACGCAACAACTCATGGTTGATGTCAGGTTATGGGTACATATCTTTTGAGTTTTAGACATAGCAAATAATGTAACGACAGCCATCTTTTCTGCTTTCAGCTCATCATATTTATCACGTCTATCATCTGGTCTTTCATTATTTGGTTTTCTGTTGATATACTTTTCCTTAATGATGTTAATGAGCAGGTTTTCTTTCTTTTCACAAATAACAGGGTTATAATGAATTCCAGATAAACATTGAAGATGCACTATTGGGATTTTCTCATCTTCACTATACTCAGCAGGTCTATAAATAACTGGGGACTGCATTCCATGATGGACCCAAACTTCTAGTGTGAATAAATCAGCTACAGCCATCAAAACCTCACTACATGGCATGTGACCACCAAATGCCATGCATTGCAACTCTTTAAATTTGTGTCTATTAGGTTTAATGTCATATTTTAGAACATTGCTCATAAGATGAGTAATTGCAGCTTTCCTGAGATCTAAGTGATAATCAGGCATTACAAATCCTTCATATTCATCCTGCACATACTTTTGAAAACAAATCATGAGAGAATGAAACAGGGAGTCTCCCCCTCCTTGTACGGTTTGAATTATACGCAAACCCTTTGGTAACTCGTTGCTGTTAATGAGTGAGTCATACTCAACTTCGGATGGTACATTTACTATTCTAGACATGGCGTCTGCAGCGCCGTTCTTTACCAGGACGATATTTAATTATAAAATCATAGTCTGCCAGTTCAGTAATAGTGCGCATTAATCTGGAATTCTCTCTTGACATACTATGGAGATACAAAAGGAGCTTATGATCTGTATATAGTATAAAAGGAACTCCAAACAAAAATGATCTGAACGCTTTTATGCCCCACCTTATTGCAAATACTTAGACTGTGCTTTGGAAAATGATATGGAGGAATATGCTATTGTTTTATATTGCCCATCTTGTTTCTGAATTAATCATCCTTCTACCCCTGTACATGAGGCATCTACAAACAATTCAAGTTTTTCTGCCCCATCACTGTAGTCTGGAAAAGATAGAACTACGTCCTCTACTAATTTATTCTTAAGAGTTTGGTATGATTGGTCCATAGCAGGTGTCCAAATCAAACTCTTTCTCTTTGGTCATCTAGTCAGCTCAGATAACGGTTTTGCAATCATTGAACATTGCTCAACAAATTTACATTGAAAATTGACTAATCCTAAAAATTGTCTCAGTTCCGTTACATTGGTAGGTTTAGGATAATTTTGGATCTTTTGAATGTACTCGGGAGATTTTTTAATACCAGACTTACTAATAATATGGCCTAAAAATTAAATTTCTGCTTTGAATAGCTCAGACTTGCTTACTTTAATTTTGATACCATTCTTGTGGAGGGTGTATAAAAAAAATTCTACTAAGTTGAGATGTTCTTCAAACGTTTCTGTCATGATAAGAATGTCGTCGATATAAACAATTACATTCTTGAAACAAAATTCTGATAGAATTTCTTGCATATTTTTTTGAAAAGCAATACCTGAATTTTTAAGACCAAACGATAAACGTTTGAACTGAAAGTGATTATGAGGGGTGCTGAAGGCTGTATACTGTCTGCTATTCTTTTCTAAGGGAACCTGATAATAGCTCTTAGTTAAATCTAATTTTGTGAAATGCCTAATATTGTGGGCGCTGTAGATTGAATCTGTTAAATTTGGCATGGGAAACTTTTCTGTCTTAGTTACACTGTTTATTCTTCTATAGTCAATGCATAATCTTAAACTACCATCTTTTTTTCTAACGGGCACTATTGGAGATGAAAACTGGGAATTACTATGTTCAATGATTTCTAAATCTACAAGTTCTTCACATTGTCGCTCTACTTCTCTGTTCATGGGTTCTGCAAATCTACGTGGCCTTTGCCAGAGGGGAGTATAATCTGTGAGTTCTATCCTATGGGGTGTTACATCTGCTTTGCCTATCTCTGAATCATTGATGCCAAATGCACGACAAGATCTCACGAGCATTTCATAAATTTGATTTTTTTCTGCATCTGAATTACTTTCCCCTATTTCAACTTCAGTTTTCATCTTGTCCAAAGTCCACTCAATGTTATCTTCTTCACAAGTATGGTCAATTTCAACGGTTGAACTTACTGTGCCTATTCTGTCTCCACTTTTAACTTGTTTAGGATATCCATTCTTACCGACTTTCCTCTGTATATATATTTTGATGTTTTGTTCTACTGGGTCAAGAACTCAATCTAGACATTGTAGCTTTACATGCTTAATATCTCCTTCAAATAACACTGGATGCAATATTTTTATTTTCTTCTCTTTACCAAAATCAACAGGTACAGATGTCAAATCATTCAGCAGCACTGTGTCAACAGCCACAAAAAACGGAATTCCCTCATGAAGTACCACTCTAGTTGACCCATTCATGTTTAGATAATAATCTGAACGGGAACCATCTGCTCTAGATTTTGAAATTCTCCTCTGGTTCATATCCAAAGTAAGGCCAGCTTTCAGTAAAAAATTAACACCTCTAATCATATCAAAATCGATGCTGCCATCTGGTACAATTTCATACTCACAAAAACCCAAATCTAATCCAGAAATACCTGTATTAAGCATAACTCTACCCTCTGACTTAATTTCAGATCCTGCTAATCCCTGAATAATGACTGGTCTATCATTGAAAATTTTAAACTTATCGTGACAAGCACTTTTCCTAATCAAATTATTAGTAGCCCCTGAATCAATCAATGCCCTGATTTCTCTCCCTTCAATATCAATAAGCATGACCATCAAATTTACAGGTTTTAATGAAGCAATGTTGACTAAACCAATTTTGGGTAGCATGGGTGTTGATATTTCTTGATCCTTTATTTCAATTTCATCATGTTCGTTGCCCTTGGATGAGTAGTTTTGACTTCCATTTAAACTACTTTTGTTGCTCGTAACAACCCTGCCACTATTAGTTCGTGGTAATTTGTTCTTATTAGATTTCTTTATCAATTTAGGTGTACTTGATTCCGCCTCTACAGTTTGAAAATCTTCTTCCTCTATTTCCTCAGTTTCTTCATGGGATACTTCATCCTTCAAACTGGCAAACCTATTAGTTCTGGGAGGCCCCTTGGCACTTCCCTGGCTCTTCTTCTTGTTCAAGGACTTATTATTATAGATCTCTGGTTTTGCCTTGTTAAAACCAGAGATTACTTGTTTAAAGAATTTGCTTGATGATTGCCGGGATCACTGTTGTGCCGATTTCGGTTATTATTAGTGTTTGCCTTGTATTGATTATTTTGATATTGATTATTGTAACTTTGGTTAGTATTTTGATTACCTTGAAGAGGTCTAACTTGCGAGTTGGATCTAGCACGGTAACTACTGGGTTCATTTCGGTTCTTAGGGCATTGCCTAAAGTAATGGTCAACGCTGCCACAGTAGTAGCAACAGTTCCACTTTGTTCGGCAGTTGGTGATAGTGGGTCCCAGCCTATTGCAATAACCGCAGTTCTCAGTTCTGCCTAACAGGAGAGTGGGTGGTTTGCTGAAAGATGGAGGTGGGGCTCCTCTGACGACCTCACTCCTATAAAACTGTCGAAGAGCCTCTTGGTCACGAGAATGAGGAACATTTGGTGCATTGCTTCTTGGTGAGTATTTATTCAATTTATAATTTTGCTCAAAATATGGTTGCCTTCTATCATAAACTTGGTTGGGTCTTCCTGATTCACTCGAGTTTAGGTCTTTGTACTTCTCAGAGCAGTACACCCTACCCTGGAAACGCTCAAATCCAATGAAACCATCGTCTTGAGTAGCCACATCTTTGGATTTTTTGTCTTGCCCAACATTGATGGTAATTATTTCTGGTATGACATGCACCTCCACTTCTTTCTCCTTCTCAACATCGTAGAGTCGAGCACACTGCTGCAATGCTTTCCAAGTAATCTTTTTATTGTTCAATTTGTGTGTCATTATTTGGGTAAAAATTAAATTTTTGGCTGATTTTGGGATGGTAGCTTGAAATCTTTCCTGCAGGGATTTGCTAGTTTGAACACTATGACTAGGATGGGCTACTCTATATAGTTTCTCAAGTCTAGAACTGAACAGGTATAGAGTTTTTAATTGGATAAATTGTGCTCGATCAAACTGAAGGTGGTTCCTCTTCTTCCTGAGATCCTTCATATTGCCATACCATTCCAACAGCTTTTCCTTGATGGCAGAGTAGGAGTCATCAGGGTCAACCATTGCTTTGAATGCTTCTAAAATTCTACCGCTCAAGTGGCTCTCCAATTCTCCAATCCACAAAGAGCTGTCACCCCTAAAGGTGTTTCCACAATAAGTCTCAAACCTTCTCAAGTACTTTTCCAGATCTTGTCCTGAACTCTCCTCAAACTTAACCTGAGATGGCACTTTCCTTGAATCTAACCTTCTGAATAACTTAATCAACTCATCATTATCATATTTTGACTTTGATACCTTTGGTTTAGTCTTTAAAGATTTGTTTAATTTCTCTTGCCTCTCTTTCTGGGTCAATCTAGCAGAAAGCTGGCTATTTTCATCTGAAGTTGTCCTGATTTGCCATAACTTCCTAGGAATTCATGCTAATGAGACTATCCACAGAGGCATCACTCCCGGTCATATCAAACGCAGTGTCATCACTACTACTCTCATCTGAGGTAAAAATTGGCAGCTTCTTTTTTGTAATGGGTTTAAGTATTTTACTCTTGACAGCAAGATCAGAGAGGATCTTTGGCTCAGGCCCCCTCTTTGGTATAGCTCCTTTAGTAGGGTCATCTTTTATTTCACTAGTTTTATGCTTCATGCTTGTATTTAAATCTATAATTTCCTTTAAATCACCACATAAGAAGTCAAGAAACTGATTTCTGAAAATGTCAAGTTTCTTTAAAGAATTCTTGGATAAGTTTGATAAGCCTCTCTTCTGCAGTGTGTTCATGAATCTTTTGGGTTACTTAGTCAGCTTTCAAGTCACTAGTTTTCTGGTTACTAGTTTTATGAGGTCAAAGGACTCGTTCGAGAATAAATTAGTTTTGATGTTTTTATATAACGTAGTTATATGGTTATATCATTCAAGCGGTACTTACAATTGCATGGTAATATTTTGCTTAT
>SDVV010043861.1:0-10212 GCA_016164225.1 Gammarus roeselii
CAAGATTAGTGACGCAGATGCAGCATATTAACGATAGCCTTAGTACTCCATGACCGTGAACGTTGACAGTGCATTCAAGAAAGAGCCCACATCCAAGTGGCCATGCGAAAAAAATGAAGATAGAAAAATCCCCGCCAAAATAAGGTAAGTTCAAAATATATAGGCGAAGTGTAAAAAATATGTTAAATGTTGAAAAACAAAGATGTAAACCAGTGTCAATCATCAAAATGTGTATTATAATGGATAAAAGTGTATGTTAAATGTGGGAAGGGAAATAATCCCCACACAACCAAGTTTTACAAAGGCACGCAACAATAAAATCTAATCACAAATTCAAACGATAAAATCTATCACAGCCTACAAAAGTGTGTGTAGAGCTACCCTTAAAACGGTAATTTCAATATAAGCATCAACAACAATTTTTTATAAGACTCTTATGTTTTTAAACTTTCAAAAAGTTTAAAAAGGGGAAGATGGCATCACTAATCCCGCGACCAGCAGCGAGCTCTCAGTTTTCAGCTTATTATTCGTTGATTTCCCTAAAAGCTTGGTAGTGTGTTAACTAGGGTTTCTCCCTCCGCTTCCAACCATTAGTCGGCTCTACTTCACAGTCGAATCTGCAAGACCGTTGGGGTCCCAATCGGTGTCTCAACTGCACTGTCGTTGGCTCACGACGATCCCGTGTCTTGGCCCCCCCTTTCATCCTTGAGCGTCCAGTGTCCGCTCACCGTTCCCGACGACCTGCACGACACCCCAAAATATAAAAACCATCCTATTATACCTCCATGAACTGACCTATGAACATCCCGATTATCTGAGGAGTCAATTAGAGTTGAAAATCTAGAACCCATACATGCAGTGCGTCACGAATTATTGAATCATTGAGTGCCATTCAAACAATGCGCTACACGAGCACAATAACGTAGCAGAAGGGCACTGCACACCCTTAAATAAGATTGATGCAGGCCAAACTGCCCAAATTCAGTTAAGTTCAAAGCAATGAACTGTGACGGCAGAGCACAGCAGCTCGCACAGCGGAAATGCAGCACCAGTGGCAGTGTGGCAAATGAAGCAGACAGCCACAGTCGGTCAAAAATCCACGCAGTTTCTCAACTACCGATTCGAAATCTAATAAGTTCCCACAGTTGAGGAAATATTCTGCTGATATAGTTTACATAAATGTCAGTTTGCGAGTGTCAAAATGTTAAATAGAATGTATGCAGGAAACACTCAGATATTTCAATTTCACATGTGCTAGAAGCAGCAAATCCATGATTTTCCATGCCCTTTGACATTGCATTCATTTCACGGAAAACAAGCATAGTTTTTTATTTCAATGACCAGGGGACCGACAGCAGTGTAATTTGCGTGTTCATTTCCGCTTGGAAACCTAGACTATTTCTTAGATTCGATCATTTCAATTTTCATCATCTCCACTTTATGAGTCTCTAAATTACACGTCTTAGTTATTTAATAATATTACCTCATGCACGAATGCCGCAACAGCTACACAGCGCGATAATCACAATAACGCAGCAGAAGACCATGCACAGCTTTGAATAAGGTTGATGCAGGTCAAACTGCTCAAATTCAGCCAAGTTGTACGCGTTGAACTGAACGACTGAGCGGCCACGCAGCACTAGCAGCGGCACTGCGCAAAAACAGTGCATAGAGTGTGCGGTGCAGTCACACATGCGTTTAGGCCTAGCCCAGGCAGTGAGCCAAACAGCCAAGCAGGTAGAGACATCCCTGCCAGCATAGCACCGATCACAGTAGCAAGCATGAGGAGTGGCGACCGAGCCCCGCGTGTTGAAACTGACTGTCCAGTCAAGCACAGTGCCGCCCGGAGCATCAATTGTAACTGTGTCTTAATGAAATGCGGAAATAAATGCGTTATATCAAATTTGATAATTGTAGTGTTTCTCAAATTAACGACGTTATTTATGAATAAGCGTTCAACATTGTACATAGCGCAACTGTCCAGACCCTATAATAGAGCGAATAAAAGCATTTCAATCTCAATTCGGACCTGGCGATCAAAGTTTAACGACGTTTATAATTGCTTAACTAAGTATTACGAGATTTTTGAACGCCGTTCGCTCACAGAACGGTCATTCAGTTTAAACCACTGTTTTTCAATAAATTTAGATCCAAGTGAGTGCAACAAGCCAATATGGTGGACGCAGTCGAAGATCCACCACCGCCGGTGACGACACCGAAAACGCCGATTTCGATCCAGCCCCCACCGTTCAACACAAGCGACGTGGCCTTATGTATCGCGCAGGCTGGAACCTTATTCGACCTGCAAGCTATTGCGGACTCGTTAGACCAATTTAAGGTAGTGGTAGGTCAGCTAAGACCGAACTTAGCAGTCGAAATACGGCACATCATTTAAACCCTCCCAAGGATAATCCATTCGGAACACTCAAAACCGAGCCGCAAAACAGTTACGGACTTTCGTCTGGACAGTGCATTGGGAAATTTTTGAGTAGCGAAGAGCTTGGCGACAGGAAGCCGTCAGCTTTCCTATGTCAAATTCTGACATTAGTCAATGGACCAGACAAGCCCGATGAAACGTTCCTCAAGACGCTCTTCCTCCAGAGACTCCCATCAAATGTGCAAACAATACTTGCGTTAGCAGTAGACGAGCTAAGCCTGGAGAAACTAGCCCTTCAGGCTGACCGAATCATGATGGTAGAAGCACAAAACGGCCCGTCGATAGCACAAATCTGCGTATCGGCAACGAACAGCGTTAACGCGTATAACTTCGTTCCGATGTCATTAAAGCCAGCAACGCCAGCGTCGGCACCTTAGAGCGAAATAACTCAGATCATTGACGCTATCAAACAACTGCAAACGAGCATCACAAGCCTAGCTGCGAAGCACGAAAAGCTAGAGCAATCAGTCCGTCGCGGAGGCAAAGGCCGCAGCAGAGAGCGCACCGACAGCTCAAAATCACCGCAACGAAGTCGCTCAAAGCCCCACGATAACTCTAATTTTGATACGTGTTGGCATCAATATAAATTTGGCCCTAAAGCACAGAAGTGCGCCCTACCGTGTACTTGGACCTCGGGAAACGCCAAACCCGAGTCCTAAATGTGGCCGGCGCCAGAGACTCGGGAAAATTCAAGGAGAAGATAACGGCGATGAGGGTCTATTGTACAAAGACGCGCATTCAATTTTTAGTCGACACAGGAGCTTCACTCAGCTGCCTCCCAGCGACTGCAGGCAACAGAACCCAGGGCGCAGAAACGATACTAACAGCTGCGAACGGCAGCAACATCGCCATTTACGGCCGCAAAACTCTTATCATTGAGTTAGGACTCCGTAGAGATTTTCGATGGTATTTTGTCATAGCTGATGTAATCATGCTAATTCTAGGCATGTATTTCCTAAGCCACTATGGCCTCACCATCAATTATAAAAAACATGATACTCCTCGATCCGACGACAAGCCTCACTACGAATGTCACGCGAGCTCGGCTCGATGCTGCTATGCGAATAGTCGGCGCCGGCGACCAAATACCGGACAAGTGCAGGGCGCTACTAAAAAAATACTCTGCTATAACCGAGCCGGAAACGCTAAAACATTACCCGCCTCACAGCACGGTCCACTACGTACCAACAAAAGGGCCACCGCTACTCAACAAGCCCAGACGACTAGCCCCGGATAATAAACTCGCCATAGCTAAAAAAACGTTCGAGGAATTACTTCAGCTGGGGTCGTCCACCATTCAGCAAGCCCGTGGGCTGCTCCGCTCTACCTAGTGTCGAAAGGAGAGGGATTGAAGGCCACAATCGATTTCAGGCGATTGAATTTTATAACAAAAGACGATATGTACGGAATTCCTCACGTTCACGACTTCCCAGTTCAAGTAGGCGCGTCGAACTATTTCACTAAATTAGATCTACAGTCTGCATATTATGTCATACCCGTCAACGAAGTGAACATACCAAAAACCGCTGTCACAACACCATTTGGGTTATTTGAGTATACGCGATTACCATTTAGCCTTAAAGGTGCACCCCAAACTTTCCAAAGGTTCATGCACGAGGTGCTCAGAGGCATCGACAATGCATACGCGTACGTAGATAATGTTTTAATAACAAGCGAAACCGAAGACGACCATTACTGCCACATTGAAGCTGTGTTCAAATGCCTCCAAACGTACGGCCTAGTCATCAACATGGCAGAGGGCAAATTCGTCCAGGAAAATCTCGAATTCCTGGGCCATCAAATCGGCAGAGAAGGCATAAAACCGCTTCCGAGTAAGGTCGCAGCCATCAAAGAACACCCCAAACCGGCGAACATGCACGGTTTGCGAAGGTTCCTGGGCATGATGAATTACTACCACCGGTTCCTGCCCCACGCAGCCAAAACTTTAGCACCCATCAATGACCTACTAAAGCCCAAGCGAAAAGGCACAACAACTGCAGTAGCTTGGACACCTAAGACAGTGAAAGCGTTCATGCTCATAAAAATTCAACTTGCTAACTACACTGCTTTAAAATTCCCAAGAGCATAAGCGCATTTATCAGCTGTAGTAGACGCGTCACCGACTGCGGCAGGAGCGGTCCTGCAACAAGCGGTAGATGGAAGAGTAGAACCTCTATCATTCTTTAGCAAGCGTTTCACAAAGACCGAGATTAAATACTCGACGTTCTCCCGAGAGCTACTAGCAGCGTACCTTGCAATAAAGCACTTCAAACACGCGCTTAGAGGGACACAGTTTTGTCTCTATACCGACCACCAGCCCATAACAAAGGCAATACAAGCTTTAAATTTGGACAAACACTCCCCCCGCGAGACGAGGCATCTGTCCTACATTCTTGAGTTCACTTCGGACGTGCGGTACATCTGCGGTAGAGACAATGTAGTAGCCGATGCGCTCAATAGAGCCGATGCGATAAATGTGGTGATGGACCCAGCGATAACACTCTAAGAACTCGCCGACGCGCACCTCTACGATGAGGAATTAAAATCCATGATCGACGAGCAATTCGAGGCATTCCAAAAAGGCGAAGCATACCCATATAAACTAGAGTGCAGAAATGGTATTGCTTAAGAATGCACACAGCCCCAGCCAAGACCGTTCATTCCGGAGTCAATACGCGAACAGTACTTAAGGTCTCATCACGACCTCGCCCATCCCGGCATCAGGCGAACTGTCCAAATGATCAAGGCCAAGGCGTTCTGGCCAAACATGAGCAAAATCATTCGCAAACAAGCTCAAATGCGTCAAAGTTGTCAGTCGGCCAAAATAACTCGCAACAACAAGGCTTATTTTCAACATTTTGTACCAGTCTCAGACCGTTTCAAAACGGTCCACATGGACATCGTCGGCCCGCTTCCGTACAGCAATAGCTACCGTTATTTACTTACTATAATCGATAGATACAGCAGATGGCCCGAAGCAATTCCGAAAGTGTACACAACTGCAGAAGCCGTAGTCAAAGCGTTTCCAATGAACTGGGTAGCCCACAACGGGGTACCCGAAACATTGACGACCGACAGAGGGGCAAATTTCGAAGGGGAATTGACAACGACCTTATGTAAGTTACTCGGTATCCGAAAAATCCGAACCACGTCGTACCACCCCCTGGCAAACGGAATCATCGAAAGATTCCATAGAACCCTCAAATCAAGTCTGAAGTGTCAACAAAATTCCTTGCTCCAAAATGGACCTTAATCAAGGGCAAAATTGACCCAGCACTCCAAACATGCTCGCATGCATACATCAGAGTAGACGCAGAACAGCGACCATTGACCAGACCTCATGAAGGTCCATTCCGCATTACCAAGCAAGACGAAAAAGTATTCAAGTTAATCCGCAAAAACAAATTGGAAACTGTCTCCGTAGACAGACTAAAGGCAGCAATAATAATACCCGAGACCGCAGAAGACAGCTCGAGCGTAACCACAACACCAAAGCAATTCTCTGAGTGCACACCTGTGACGCTTCACAGAGTACGTTTCAGTAAACCGCCAGCGCCCGCAGACACGCAGCCGCCAGCACGGCACGCCAATGGCGCGACAAACAACTCCATCCAAAACAGGTGTCACCACCAGGAGCGGTCGACACATTTAGCCCCCGGCACGATACCGCTGACAGCAAAGAGGGGGGGGGGGGGAACTCACTAAGGAGGGGGAAGTGTATGGGCTCGCAAAGTCGAGTTCCTGCATTGCTCTCCCTCACAGCAATTAACATAAATGAACATTCTGTGAATTATGTATTACTGTTAAGATGAATGTATTATAGGTTATACCATTGTATTAATTTCCATTGGAAATTTGTCATAGATGCGGTTTTCCTCCGACGGCGGGAATTTCTCCGCACGCCAACGGCAGTTTCCCTCTGACGGCGGGAATCCCTCCGCAAGCCAGGCGCCACCAATCAGTGCCAAGCGCGGCAACAAGAATTTGGGAATGCTAAGTCTTCGATTAAAGGAAAGTCCTAATTAAGCATTGTATCACACTTTTGTTAGCAACAAAAATATAAATTACTGACAACTAGGTACAATTAGTACCAGCCTGGTATAGGCGTAAGGGAACAAACTATAATTATTAATTAACTCATAACGTAAAACAACACAACTGGCACCTCTAGTGTTGCCATCTGTGGTTCACCCCAAATGGCAGGATCGCTCTGACCGTGTCTGCACCTTCACTCTGGCGCATGACGCTTCCAAGTGAAGGTAATAACTAGGACTGCAATCAAGTGTAAATGTCGACAGTGCGGAGTCGCAGACAATTTAGACAGGATTGTTAACTAATATCAAGTTTGACTTCAACAAAACTGTATGGAAAGTGTTCTTTTCTGTTTATCCCTAAAGGCTCATCCGCGTTGGAAAGCCCCGTTCATCCCCGCTCTCTCCTGTCGAGCCTTGACAATCACCAGGACTGGAAAATGACTATCCAGTCAGACAGGAGACCTTTTTATAAATTGTCATTGTCCTAATATTAGGTATTGTTGGAAGGCTGTTATCTCCCAGCCGCCTTAATTTAGGTTGAGATTATTGATGATTAATGTTAACTAAAACCACGTAATATTCACCCACTGTTTCCCTCTCATGACTATCATGTCTATGGACGAACAGTGCTTTGCATTGTTTCTTTTAGTGTAAAAGCTAATCTTTCAATCGTCATCATTATCCCTCCCGGTCAAGCGTTGTATAAACTCTATTTGGCTTCCAATAGCAGTTTACATTATTATGACACAGTGGGATTTGATTTTCTCCTGCTAGATGCATATCATCAATTAGATCTAGGAATTTGTCATAGATTTGATAAGGTATCGTAGTAGAAATAAAATTATTCGTATCAACTCAGTGTTAAATGTCAGATATTTTCGGTTAGGCTGTTAATGATTTTTATGAACCAGATCGCGTGGGATATTGGAGTAGGATTTATCATCTGGGTGTGGTAAGATACACCGTATATAATAGTTAATCAATGTTGTTTAGGGTAGAGTAGAGAATCTCATTTAGCTACTTTATAGTTGTTGTTGTATGTTTTGATTGGTTATCAGAGGAATATATATGTATTCGATATAAATTCGCCTAATTTTTATGGAATGTTGGGTAAAAAATACGCTCAATTGGATGTAATGATCAAAAATATTGTTTTGTTTTACCTCCTGACATTGGATTTGGGTCCGTTTACATGTCGTCTTAGTGAGCTAATCTACCGGATTTGTGTAGAGTTAGTTCTACAATTTCTTCAATTATTTAATGAACATCTCAATTATGTTATCAGCTCGTATGCCTTTACTAGGTGCTTATTCCCGCAAGTCATACCTACATAAATGTTTGTGATACGTTGACAGTTGTACACTTAGAAGTTATTGATTAATTCATGCTTTGTTATGAGTTTACGTTCCAATCCAGAATATCTGTCTGATCTGAGCGTTCACAATATACACTATGGCATTTTTCACTAAACGTTTGTGATTATGGCCGTAATCCTAACTCATCCTAACGTAATCTAACCAAGGATTATATTTTTCCCCCGTTTTCATACTTATGGCATGTATTTCTTCATTGATTTAAGCTTTATTTTTATCAAATCCATCCATTTGACACTGTAGTTTTACCAATCTTTAGCATATGTGTGCCTAAATATATGTATCTTTTCACTTTGCTTGTTACATGTCCAAAATTATCGATTAATTTCAAGTAATGTAAGGTGATCGCTCGTAAGTAGACTGTCGAGTTCAAAACGTTTATGTAAGCTTACCGCATATGTCAGTTATTGTTACGAGTGTTGAAGCGTTAGCAAGTTTTATGTATGGTTTTTCTGTTAGAAAAAGTTTTTTTGTTGTAATGTGGGATTTGTTGTTCCTACCATTTTCGTCGATTACAACGAATATTGAATAAATCCACTCTAACATATATACAACGGATCTGTTATGTAAGGTCCGCAGTCAACAAGATCTAGGATATAAACCGTGCCTAAGGTACATAATTGGCGAAATATATATATCAATGTACGACAATAGAGATCGAATATCGATGAATGCAAAAAGAATTACCATACACTGCCAAATATATTAATACCTAGGCGACTTAACTTATTCTAACTAATAGTCATGTATTTTTATTCAAGTTTAATGTTAATATATGATATTGATATGTATGAAACTCTCCAATTGGGCTGTATATTTAACATATCAAAAGCAGTTTGAATACATTTCTCCAATTTGATCCAGCAAATATCCTTTTGCATATGTTTAGATTCCAGAATTTTTGTCGATATCTCTGTTACATAATTGGATGAGACTCAGCAGGTAGAATCCAAGAGAACTAATCCACTTCAATTTGTTACACTTTTTTTAATGTGGAACAGTTTCACGCGATATTAGGTTCAAAGATCTAGTCATCCTAACCAACTTAAACAATAATTATATATTTCCATTCAAGTTTGATGGTTATGTATGATATTTAGTCATTATTTTGTGCCGTGTACATATCGAATCCCCCCACGCATCTCTACTTTACGTAGCTTTTTTTTATGTCACACACGCTTTGTACGCATATGCAGTGTCGGTCACGGCTTAATGATGTCGTATACAGGAGTCAATACCGGCACAATGTAGACACATACACACATTTGTATGCATTCACAGGGTCGGTTAACATCTGTAGCATTTTACCTCTGATCTATCTATCCGTTTGAACAAAGTCCCTTGTTCTTGTTACAAGATATTTAATGTGGACCAGCTTCACATCATGTTAGTAGTGTATATAACTGCGAAACGGCCTACTGACGGATCATAGATAGGGATAAAAGAGCCGTTCGGGGTAGGGCGCGATGCATGCAACCTTGACTCAACCGGTCCGTACGGGGGTTAGCGCAGAAATGGGGGAGGGCGGAGGGTACCGGAACTGGTTTGGTGCCCGAGTCAGCTAACGGACGAGGGAGGGGGGGAGACCGGAGGGGGGGTGGCGGAAGGGGAACGGCGGGATGGAAGCAGGCGTGCGGCCTTGAGTGGCAAGGTTAATGTTATGAACATTTTAATTTGTACTGTATTTATGATCTTCATTGTATTTATATATATATGTTTTTTCTTCTTTAGATGGTTGTAGTGGAGTATAATTGGTCAATAACTGTTGCTCGTAATATATATTTATTCGGTTCTGGTAGGATTAGTATTATTCCAAATTTCTGGGGGGGGCGGGGCGTAGGGATCCCCTAGGCAAAAAAGTTGGATGTGCTCCTGGAAGATTATGTGAGTTTGCTCTTGCCTATTCCTTGTCGTATAAATTTGTTTCTGTGGCACGCTTGCTACGTTGTGAGTGTATATATCGTTATATATTTATGTATGGATTATAATTCTATATTTTTTATGTGGACATATATGTTGGTATTCTTATCTAGTTGTGGTATATATGACTCATTCAATGCTTGATTGGTGGGTTCGTAGCGGTGGGGACTTGGGATATTTTTATATGTTTTGTTCATTTATCACTATATATTCTTTTATAGGATTAGTGTGATAGGTATGTCTTATAACTCAATTTTGCACTTTTAGTGTGCGAACAGCCCTGTTTGTACCAGCCTGAAGGTAGGATTGCAGGCAAGATTCCGTGTTTCCCATCTATTTATTTCATATGTATATATTATCTATAGGAATAGTATGGATTATTAGTATGATTATTGGCGAGATGAAGTATGTATTGTGGGATGATGCAGCACCTACGGTCGAGAATCTA
>SDVV010043862.1:0-10212 GCA_016164225.1 Gammarus roeselii
TATATATAGGAACAAAGATATATAATTGTTCAGCGCTCACTTTAATGATATATGCCGGGGTGTATCTAGATTTCTGCGCAAACCAATAGAAGGCATAGGACTGCCAATGATAAACATTCATTTGTGCAAAAGTGAGCTGTTCCCAGAGTTAGGTACAATCGAGTCTCAATTATGCCTGACCATCCGTGATCAATACTTTGATCAAGAACAATTGTCCTGGGTTGAGCAGGAGCATGATGGCAGCTAATTTGGGGTGGTACAAATGAGGGCCCAAACTCAAAGTGATAATTACGGACGTTAATGTTGACGCAAAAATCACTAGAGCCAATGTCCGAGTGTTTGTCGAGGAACTTCTACGCTCTTATGTATCATTAAAGTACGACTACTTACTACTCCCTTAAAGTAGCTAATGTCTAAGTGCTTGGTAGGACTCTAATGTCCGAGCGCTTGGTGAGACTCTAATGTCCGAGCGCGCAGACGAGGTGTCTTTGCTCCTGTTGGCCGCTGGCGCGAGGGCCATTCAAGCTCAGCAATTCCTTGATGATTTCACGAATCTCAATCAGATTGACGAGGAAGTATTTCCAGAGAGAGAACGCGCTCCAGCTCGCGTGCAAAATGCAAGGATATTTCCTACCTTTGTGAACGAAAGCGAAGTGTCAAATCATCCAGAAAACACGCACAGTAACGGCACTGAGAGTTCACTCATTAATGCAGCTCAAAATTCCTCTAAGGCAGACTCTAAAATTTTGTCAATTGATTTTGGTTCATTGGATTTTCTGAAGAATGTGAATGAATTTTACATAGTTACAAATCCTGAACCGAGAATTGAAAAAAATCCGAAATTTATTCTCGACGGTTCCACGTACGTAGTCATCGAGAAAGAGACCCTATCGAACACAGAACCTAACGTATTTGAGGCACACTACAGCCCTGATGAAAATAAACAACCTACTCTGCCAGCCTTACGATCAATTGTGAGAGCAACATCCCCCAGCGGATTCAATGTACTGCGATTTATAACACAAGGAGAAAAAGTACTTGGTACATCAGACCAGAGTCTGACGCGTACAGAACATTTCCAGGAACTCCCAGATGATTCATTACCATCGAAATTGAAGGTGCAGAATGTACAGGTAGTGACATCAAAAAGTCAAATCGTAGGAAACAAGACTACAAAAAAATCGTTAAAAGTAAAAGCAGAAGAAAAAATTGTGACTATTAATACGAGTGATTCCAAAGAAAGAGAGACAGGATTGAACAAATCTCTGCTGGAAGTGGACATACGAAGTGCATCGAAATCATTAGCAAATCGCGAACTGAAATCCATTTTAAATTCCAAAATGATTGCCTCATCAAGAGAGAGTCTTGAAAGAGGTTCAAAACAAAATGACCCCTTTGATGTTTCGCACGAGATCACTCTTCTAACAAATCCGAACAATTCGTCGCTGCGGCTGGAACTATTATTGAATGATTCTAATGAAAATACTTCGCTGCCTTCTTCTGAAATAACAAGTTCTGGGGTTACAAATTTGGCCCATCTCAATGCAATACTGACTGGAAACCGCAACGGTACATTTTTGAACAGCCGAGATTTATCTCAAATTCTCCAATTTACTGGGGCCTCGTCTGCAGGACACTTACTTGGCAGCGGAGGTCTGGACGGGATAACGTCATTGACGTCGCCAGACGTTGACGACAGGAAAAGCCGGATAGGTGATCAAAAACAGGAAGTAGTCTTTGTAGCGGATTCACCAGAGCAAAATTCTCAGGAGCGTTTTTCTATCGAACTACCTGATATCTTTCCGTCAAATGAAGCTTCGGATGACAATTCACTTCCCATCGAGGCGTTTAAAAGTATAGACGACGATATTGTGGATGAAATTAATTCTCATGAACCGTTTGACGATGTGATTGATTCTACTGAAGAGATTGGACTAGAGTTCGGGTTTGAAGGGATCCCGTTACTCGATCTCAGCTCATCAGGAGGACGCCCACTCGACCGAACAACACTCCTAAGGAACCTGGCGCAGGACGAAAGAAAAGAATTTAAAGATGACCGAGGGAATAACTCGACGGCCACTATAATGCTGGTAAGATTATTGACCTAGTAAATATAATTGATTTTAGTATAATAATACAACTGCTTCTAAGAAAACACAATTGTAATGGATCTGATAGGTATACTAGACAATTATCAAATAAGAAATTCTGAACCTTTTTGAATAAAGTCTGAATTTTCTTATACATATATTTACAAACTTTGTAATATCTTTCACTTGTAGATAATTATATTTAATTCACAAATGAACTATTATTTTGCAGCTGCTTCTAGCCAGTTTGTCGCAAGCAATCAACTCCAACATCACTGGCCTGCTTCCGACGACCCAGAATCTCCTTCTACCAAGTCACATTGAACATTTTTCGAACATTCTATCACATACCAAATCGATTCTCGACCAGTCCGGAAAATTACAGTCACTACCGCAAATTCAACCACCACTTCCGGTTGAAGCTTTTCATCCGAACCTTAACATCCAGAATGACACAATTCCTATAGAATTCCATAACTCTGATCGGGATACATCAACCAGAAGGTCAATCAATCTCGAACCAGAATCGGGAAAAAGTGGTGCACCTTTAGAGTCATCAACTCCAACTTTGTTTGCTCCCGCTATTGGAGTGACTCCTCTACCAATCACTGCTCAAGAATTTATCTCCTCCACTATCGATGAACAAATCTTGCTTCGGAATCCTTCAACACGGCAGCTACCGATTCCAGTTAGCCCATCGTTATTTGTGTCATCTTCACCCCTTCCATTACTGATTGATACTTCGACTCTCCGACCTTTATTTACTGCGAGAACCACCAACTCGTTAGCTTCAAGTCTGACACAACAAGGAGAGGCAGTACACCGACAAGTCGATCCTAGTATCCTAAACCCCACGTTCGCCAATTTGTTTCCCACAACACCCATTCCTTTACAGAACGTTACTAGCACTCATAATTTTGGTATTATCCACCGGGTTACTTCGAACCTTTTCCCAGATGCAAGCTCAACGAATCTCGCCCTGCCTCTCCACCACTTACTATCATCCACTCATCGACCCAATACAACACCAAATGTATTACAGTTGCTTCCAGACAGGGAGAGCGTTGATACATCTCAGCGAACCACTAACAAAGTAGTGGGTTCAGAGGAAAGTAAGCGTTCACTCCCAAAGTTCCTGAATCAACCTGTTAGCCAAGCGCAATCAGAACGATTACTGTTCCACAGTCGACACTCGACTCCTGCCTCAATTATAAAATCTAAAAATCAACAATCAAGACAATCTAGCTCAAGTCATTCCCGATCTCATTCACAGTTTCCTCCATCAAAATCTTTGAAGCACACTATCCTTCCAACATCGACATCAGGTCCTCTGAAGATCTCCGAGGTTACCCTCAAGGCCAGAAAGTTCCCTTCGGACTTGCGTGAACTGAATGTGTTCGACAAGGGCACGCCTGGCTGTGATGCGAAGAGTACACCGAGCTGTGCTGTGAAGGGCGCCACGTATTGTTTACAGGATGGCAACTACCCAAGGTGAGGCACCTCAGACTATGCACTCATTTGTTCCCTTGACGTCGGAGTCTTTTTGCCGCTATAGCGTGGGACCCTGGTAAGGGTGTGGTGCTCGCTCTGAAGAGGGACCCTGGTAAGAGTGAGGTGCTCGCTCTGAAGGGGGTGCAGTTGACCAACGAAAATTACGTGCATCGTATTCTAGGAAAAGTCGTATGTTTGAGATGATCAATGCTGCGCATATGTAGGGGAAAGGCTACTTCTGGAACAAAAATAGAAAAAGATAGGGGTACAAACCGAGGATTATTTTTGTAATATTTAATCTATTAGGGTTGGGTAGGTTATGTTTGTTATCTACGAAGTTGACTCTATCTTTTTTTGACCAATTTTCATATTCTTTGCCCAATTCCTCCATCCCCCTCCGCGGTCTTCTCCTGTTTTAGGACCAGCATCCTCGCCTCCCTTTCGCTAGCAGCGCCCCTGGTAGCAATGTTTCGCGACGCGTCCATCTCATCATTACGGGAAGTATCGTTGGTGTCCAGTCTCTCCCTACGGCAGGATGAGGGCTTCGATTACTCGTATCATAACCCTGGCCTATATGACGTCACGCACTGGCTGGGTGGAGAAGGTGAGGCGCCAATTTCCTGCGATAGGAATTGCAAAGATAACACGATAGTGACGGTAGGTTACACCATTTCCTCTGTTATGTTCGAGGAAGGCTGTTGCAGATAGTTCCGCTACAGTGAAATCGATACAGGTTCTTGGAAGCACCAATGGTAGTGTCCCGACAATAACTTCAAACATTAATAAATATTATAAGGTGTAAATTGTTAGTTCTTCTTGAATGTTTTTGTGTCCTCGGCAACGGGTTTCAATATTATTTTGAACTAATAATTTTTTTTATACCTCCTAATGTGTGCTCGTTTATGTAATGCACGTCTAACTTCGGTGATGTTGCAAGCCGTCTAGTCAAATGACCATAACATCGTCCGCTGAAATCAACACTCAGGACTGTCTAAGTTATAACTATGTATTGAAAAACATATCATGTGGTATAATGTTGGGGCTATGAATTGTATCAGCATCTTCCAAAACAGAGCTTATGCTGTTCACAACGAACTCCCTAATTGCTAGTTTGTTACCCTAGAATATGGTCGCTGGTCTGACATCATCACGTTTATCGTGTTCAATCAAATCGGATGACCATGCCAGCTACAATATCAGGAAGGGCTTTTGTAGAACAAATTCAGCACGTGTTCTGCTGTTTTATTAGTTCAATGTTTCTGAACCATTCCATCAATGAAGAACATTTTCACGTTGAACATCATTGCCTTCTTCTTCCACTGCTGTTCTAGGTGTTTTAATAGGAGTTATCAGACCGGTGGCTATTTTGTAGCCATTTTCTTGCCGCTATCTGCTACACGCCGTGTGCCTACCAATCTTTTCTGTATCCCCAAGCAGTCCAATCCAAATCTTTTGCGTCTTACTGACGTTGGTGGATGAGGGGGCTTGCGCCTGTGGCCTTTTAACCCTTGTTCGGGTCCTTTAACCCTTGTTCCCTCTTAATCCTTTTCCCGGTCCCTTATCCCTTAAACGATTGTCCCAGTGGTTGAGGGGGGTTTCCGCATGTGGCCACTTAACCCTTGCTCCATCTATCATCGTTGAATCTACGGGACATGTCTTCATTATATACCTGATTCAATGCGTGACACAGTTGCTTTCGATGTTTAGTTCTTCATCGCAACGATCGAAGAACTTCTGCTTTGTTAAATACTTTTTTTTTAAGTTTCACGCTTCATTAGAGTCGCAGCTCTGTAGAAAACACATCCAAATTTACCTTCATCAGATCACAATCGGGAACGGGTGGGGAGGGCAATTCAGATTTGTTTATCTTTTCCGTGAAATCCGTCCATAGTTTTAACCACTCACACAGTTTTCTTACATTTATTTTCGTAACCCGTTTATTCACTCATACTGCCGATTCTATAATCGTATTTTATACTTTTCCTTATAATTTGACACAGAGATTTCGTTTCCACAAGTGTATGAAACTACCATGTTAGTGTAGCCATAATCTCGTTTCAAAATATTTCGATAATACGACGTGAATCGCTTCTGACGAATAAAATTTAGGACACGCCGGGCAAAGGCAGAATCCAATAACGATTTAGCGCGGATCGCGGCACAAGTTAATTCCCGCTTCTACCGTTGATCGCAAGATGGCCACATGACGTAAACCCATCATGGTTAGCTGATGGGCACCACGAAATTTGCATTCGTGAGTGCCCTATAACGAGTAATAATTTCTTCCTCTGTTTGAATTCTCCTCAAGTATCTCTCAAGATGACGCGTATTCGAGATACAGCTATTAAGCTGCTTAACCGGTGACCGCAAGATGGCAACAATGCCTGGCAAGCTGGTGGGCGGCGACGAATCTGCTTCCTTTATTATCGGTCAGAAGAAGTCATGGAGATGCCATATTCGTGACACGATTGTTTTTTTATAATTTGGAATATACAAGTTACGACGACATGGTAACTGACACGCCCACCGGTAGAGCTTTGCGTACACCGGTGGAACAGCTCTATTGTATAGCATTGACATAACTCGTATCTATGACTACATGCCCACCAACTAACTCTGTTTCCTCATGTTGCCATCTTGTGTTCGACGATAACATTGGTCCATAACTATGGGATGACCCGTCAATAACTTCTCCCCCACTCCACCACTCCTCTCAGGCTACGTGTGTCCCTCCCTCGTGTCCTACTCTCAGCCAGTGAGGGCAGAGAACACTCGCGGCGAGTGGCGGCTCATCGTACAGAACCTGCTCGGGGTGCAGCAGCTGGTCAGGATTGAGGAATGCTTGTGAGTGCGGGACAGGTTTGTCCTTTGTGAGTATGCCCTTGTTATGATCAGTGTTGTGCAATGTACCCCAATACATTGTCTCTCAATTTGTCCGATTTCTGTAATTGTTTGGGGAACACATACACTGACACTGAAACCAGCATAATGTATTTTGTCCAACGTTGGTTGATGCTAAAATGACTAGTCAGTGTTTGACAACTGCCCTCCAGCAACGCGCCACATTTTTGAGCAAAAACTTTCTACGTTGTTGTAAAAATTATGCAGGCAGTTCAATATTTTATGGGTCATGCATTCAAGAAAGTTACTTAACAGCGATTGCATACTCCCGAAACAGACTTGAAAATCATGATACTCAAGTTAACTTATTGCATGAGAAAATGGTACCAATCCACATCCACCTTGCAGGTACCTCTCGCAGCCGTGCCGACTGGTGGGTCGCCGCTACGGCAGCCGCTGTCTCCAGAAATTCGTTCTGGAGCGCTTCCTAGTGCTAGACCCTTGCAACCCAACTCACCCCCCCTTCCTGGATACCTTCCGCCTCCCCTCAGCCTGCTCATGCTATGCTCAGGCCTACGGCTGAGTGCAAATCTGAAGTGCGTTTTTTATTACCGTGTGGCAGAATACTGCGTCTAGATAAAGGAACTTTTACAGTGTCTTTGCTAGAGTTTACTTCACAGTAGTCGGGAAATGTATTCGCAAAGCGCGTCAACTGTCCAGATACAGTGTCGCGCCAGCGCTGGTTCCAATGTTCGGTATTGGGGAACGTTACGCGGGTACACAAACACTTCAGGGTAAACCGGATAAATTATCACCTGCTGCTAATTTTATTACAACGATTTTTATCTATGGCAGCCTCCGCGTGATCGCTTATTTGGTGTCACTGGTGACAAAACGGCTATTCGGTGTTCCGTCATTTATTTGTGACTTGAACTCTTAAAGCTACTTGTTTCATTATGCCATGCTGTGCAGTGCACGGTTGTAAGAACCGAGGTTGTCTCTCGAAAGAAAAAGTTTCGTTTCTTAGGATTCCTAAATCTGACACCATGAGGAAACGGGTACTACTGGCTACAGGCCGTCAGGATGCCTTTAATTTGAACAACGCGCGAATGTGTTCGGCTCACTTTAATGAGAGTTGATTTTAAAAAGGCATTAAAAACGTCTTGCTTACAGATTTATACAACGATAAAAGAATATTGCAATCCTAAAATTTGATAATTGCTAAATGAAATTAAACTGGATTTCCTCAAAAAATACCAGATCTCCATAGATTTACAATCATCTCCACGGTCCGATGTACAAAAAGTAAAACATAAAAGTATTTACCAAAGAAACACACACGAAAGTAAACAAAGGTTCAACTTGTCGTTTTAATCATCTGAGAAAGAATGTGTTCTTATCTTTATAAACTGATTTGTTCTAATCAATTGATTAGTGTTTGCACAAAAATTGTGATAAATATGAAATATTGGAGATTTGTTCTTCATGAACAGATTATTTAATACGTGACGTCAGAATCACGTGGTCTGACGTCATGGCCCCACCCTGCCTACCCGTGACGTCACTGGAGCAACACAGCGAATATTGGCATATCCAGGCTAGTCATTTTAGGTTCAAAATTTTTGGGTATTCAAATAGTTTATTTTTATATAGTTATCATCTTGAAAAACAGATCTCCAATATTTTATATTGGTCACAATTTTTGAGCAAACACTAATCAATTGATTAGAACAAATCAGTTTATAAAGATAAGGACACATTCTTTCTCAGATGACTGAAACGACAAGTTGAAACTTTGTATATTTTTCGTGTGTTCCTTTAGTAAATACTTTGATGTTTTACTTTTTGTACATGGGACCGTGGAGATAGTTGTAAATATATGGAGATCTGGTATTTTTTGACGAAATCCAGTATAATTTCATTTAGCAATAATCGAATTTTAGGACTCCAATATTCTTTTAGCGCTGTATAAATCTGGAAGCAAGGCGTTTTTCATCCATTTTCCAAAGAAACTCTCATCAAAATGCGTCAAACACATTCGCGCGTTGTTCAAATTTAAGGCTCACTGACGGCCTGTAGCCAGCAGTCACCGTTTCCTCATGGTGTCAGATTTAGGAAACCTAAGAAACGAACCTTTTTCTTTTGAGAGACAATCTCGGTTCTTACAACCGTGCACTGCACAGCATGGCATGATGAAACTAGTTGCTTTAAGAGTTTAAGTCACAAATAAATGACGGAACACCGAATAGTCGTTTTGTCACCAGTGACACCAAACAAGCGATCACGCGGAGGCTGCCAGAAGTAAAAATCGTTGTAATAAAATTAGCAGCATAATTAGCAGCAGGTGATAATTTATCCGGTTTACCCTGTATTGTTAGTGTACCCTGATATGTTGAGTCTAGCTGTCTGCCCCCCTCCCCTTCTGAGGGATTAGGCCTTGCGTCTGTATCTGTGTAGGAAATTGTTGCCTTTTCATAGTTTCTTTTACTATTGTGAGCTTGTACGGGTTAGGTGCACAGCGTATAGATTTGTTTTATTGCTTTTAGTTTAATGTAGTCATTTAATAAGTTGCATTTCACAAGTACGTTCTTTAATTTGTGCAATGGATGTTTGTTTGCATTTGTTAAATCCATGCGCCATATAACATCTGTTAGAATAAAGTATACCTTAGTCTTACAAAAAGTATCTGTTTCTACTCTGTAGTTTGTCTGATTCTAAAGAACTATCTTCTTAGCTTAAAAAAATATAATCGTTGATGCACTGAACTTCAAAGTAACGCGCATTTTGGTCCCGTCAATATATCGAATAAAATATTTTAAATGTCCTTTGATTTTTCTCCTAGGAATGATTGAATTATTCCACAACATTTAATCAAACTGTTAAATCGTTTTCCAAAATTTTACTACACAGTCCATAAGTGATCATAATGTTCTTTGTCACCTGTAACTTCGGAACTGCAACACATCTGAAATAGGGTCTGAACTATGAAGTTCACACATTTAAAATGTTTACCCTAGTGCTCGACTCGGTCAACACTATATGACCACGTAACACATTTTGACGGTCCGGTTGTGGGGCAACGGTGCAGGCACAATGTATATATGGCAATGATCACATGTCGCTCTGGTCATCAAACAACACACAGGCACACAGAGAATGAGTGGCCTAAAAACAGACTGTCGTTACAGCTAACGTGGTTTCGGTTATCAAATAACACTTGGACACTCGAAGACGTGAATGTTCTTTGATCGTCAACAATTCGTTCTCTTCAAACGTGATGGAACGCTCTCGCACCGCCTTCAGAGGAAGGATCCTATGTATGCATCATCAACACGACCCAATTGAGGAATCCTAGGTATGCATAGTCAACACGACCCAATTGAGGAATCCTAGGTATGCATAGTCAACACGACCCAATTGAGGAATCTTAGGTATGCATCGTCAAAACAACTCAATTGAGGAATCCTAGGTATGCATCGGCTGCACGACTCAATTGAGGAAACCTAGGTATGCATCGTCAACACGACCCAATTGAGGAATCCTAGGTATGCATCGTCAATACAACTCAATTGAGGAATCCTAGGTATGCATAGGCAGCACGACTCAATTGAGGAGCCCTAGGTATGCATCATCAACACGACCCAATTGAGGAACCCTAGGCATGCATCGTCAGCGCGATCAAATTGAGGAATCCTAGGTATGCTTCGTCAACACGACCCAATTGAGGAACCCTAGGTATGCTTCGTCAACACGACCCAATTGAGGAACCCTAGGTATGCTTCGTCAGCAC
>SDVV010043863.1:0-10212 GCA_016164225.1 Gammarus roeselii
TCTAGTGCGAGTCACAGCGCAGCTGTCATCTGACCCACACCTTGCTCTAGTGCGAGTCACAGCGCAGCTGTCATCTGACCCACACCTTGCTCTAGTGCGAGTCACAGCGCAGCTGTCATCTGACCCACACCTTGCTCTAGTGCGAGTCACAGCGCAGCTGTCATCTGGCCCACACCTTGCTCTAGTGCAAGTCACAGCGCAGCTGTCATCTGACCCACACCTTGCTCTAGTGCGAGTCACAGCGCAGCTGTCATCTGACCCACACCTTGCTCTAGTGAAAGTCACAGCGCAGCTGTCATCTGACCCACACCTTGCTCTAGTGAAAGTCACAGCGCAGCTGTCATCTGTCCCACACCTTGCTCTGGTGCGAGTCACAGCGCAGCTGTCATCTGACCCACACCTTGCTCTAGTGCAAGTCACAGCGCCGCTGTCATCTGACCCACACCTTGCCCTAGTGCGAGTCACAGCGCAGCTGTCATCTGACCCACACCAGCTTGTCAGGTCACACATTTGCATGTGACACATTGTTTTCGTTTCCACGGATTTGTTTCGCTTTTTAAGTAGACGCTTGGTTGCAGTTCTCATTGTACTAAGCCTACAACGAACATTTTCCGGTGTACCCCATATCGTACCAAGAATACGACAAACAGAATCATGTGTAGCTCACATCTTATCAAGCATACAACAGTCTCATGAGTAGCCCACATCAAACCAAACATACAACAAACATTCTCATGTGAGCTCTCTTCGTGCCAATCACACAACAAACAGTCTCATGCGTAGCCCATTGTATCAAACATACAACAAACAGTCTCATGTATAGCTCTCTTCGTATCAATCACACAACAAACAGTCTCATGCGTAGCCCATTGTATCAAACATACAACAACAGTCTCAAATGTCGCCCACATCGTACCAGGAATACAAAAAACTGTCGTATGTCGTATAGCCGTATAGCCCACATCGTATCAAGCATATAACAAACAGTCTCATGTGTTGCCCACATCGTATCAAGAATCCAAAAAAACAGTCTCAGTTGTAGCCTTCATCGTATCAAGCACACGACAAACAGTCTCATGTGCAGCCTACATCGTAACAAGAATACAAAAAAACTGTCTCATGTGCAGCCTACATTGTATCAAGCGTACAACAAACAGTCTCATGTGTAGCCCACATCAAGTCAACAACAAACGTCTTACGTGCAGCCTACATCGTATGAAGCATACGACAAACAGTCTCATGTGCAGCCTACATCGTATGAAGCATACAACAAAGTCTCATGTGTAGCCCACATCAAGTCAACAACAAACGTCTTACGTGCAGCCTACATCGTATGAAGCATACAACAAAGTCTCCTGTGTAGCCCACATCAAGTCAACAAGAAACGTCTTATGTGCAGCCTACATCGTATGAAGCATACAACAAAGTCTCATGTGTAGCCCACATCAAGTCAACAACAAACGTCTTACGTGCAGCCCATATATCATTACACTGCGTATAATGCTCTGCAAATATGAATCCAGGGTCACATATGATCGAGTAGAACACTGCTCGATTTCTTTTTAGCAGCCCATAGCTTCCTCCTTCGTGAGTGCACTGTGTGTACATAAATGGTTCCGTACACGTAGTGTAAGATGGTGTGTTTGTACAAGAAGTAAAGGCGGGAGTGTGCAGATAATAGAATAGAGGTATCATTAGTCGAGGGCCTTAGGGGCTGTTTGCCTGGGCTCCTTGTGCTCCTTACAAGGGCTCTCCACCCGGTTTGAAGGACCATCGCTGCCCCTCGAGATGTTTACGGCCGGTAGACGCACCCTGACGGCAATCATCCTAACCAAAACTGATACGGGCCAGTGCTTGCTTGCACGATGATTGTCGCAAAAAGATGCTCCATGTGCCTCGCATTGTATTATTTTGAAATGATGTAACGTAAAAACAACTACAGTGATCGTGACGTTGATTCCTGGTTATTCGATAACGCTAACTCTTGTAACAAGACTGTATCTCTCATTCACTATGAGTCAGTCTATCAACCCACAATGTAGTATAGCTTCCGCCAAGCGTGAATTAAAGTTATGCCCGTTTGAACTTAGACGTGCATCAATTCTTGAATTGTAATTTACTTCCTCCATGCAATTTACCTTGTCAACTATTTGTGATTCATAGGTTCCCTGTTATAGATACACTCATTCATTTTTCCCCGTTTCTTATGCTCAAATTTCCAATTATCTTGTTCATGTAAGAATTCGTTAAATAATTTTACCAATCTATTATGACTCATTGAAAAAAAAATCGTGTGCATGTGTAGCATGTGTTATGCTAACTATGCAGTTAGTTTCAAAATTGGTGTCATCGTGCGCCAAACAATGTGTGAGTAATGCTACTACTAATAATATTAATTATCTTTATTGAGACACTCGATGGTACTCGATGGTAATGTAACAGACAACTTCAAATCGGAAATTTTTTGCTGTAAATTTTTCGTTAAATGGCAGTTAAAACAGTAAACTGTCATGATAAAGTAAACCTCGGCAATCATACTTTCTTTGTTTATTTTTATTGAAATCAAAGGTCCAATGTAATGCTTTTATCTGTCACGATAAAAAAAAGAGAATGGAGAATGTCTTTCAACAATGTCTACAGGCTGGTAGGATGTAGAGGGGGGCAATAACTTGCCCCCTCAGGTCCCTTGATTGATGAACTGTTCTGTTCTCTGCATGGCTTCTTACGCTTGGTACAGTACCTCATTCGCCTCTTAATTTCCAGGTATATTATTATAGGTTTTATCTTTAGCGCCTGATGAGGATCTCTAATAGACATTGAAAATTTGCTCTTATAGTGGATATTACAAAATTTTATTGCGGCTTTTAATATACCAATTACTGAACTTGTGAGGGATTCAACCTAATTTTATTACTCCCCATGCTTAGTTGCCAGTTCATATTAAGTTGATCTAAATAGACAATGTGATCTTCAGAACAGCTCACGCTGACGAAGACTTGGGACGTATCATCTGTGTCTTCTGATATTTCTGTAATTGTGTCAACATGTCATTATACCTAAATAAACTTTAAATCCGTAAATAAACGACACTATAAACAGCGTGGCTACGCTTCTTCTGGAGGTTCGTAATTATGCTCCCCCTTACAGGGAGTTAGGACCCAGAACAAACTAATTGTTCCACAATGACCGGAGTCGACAGCAGTAACTTTTAGTTAAAAAGATCATACCAATAACAAGACGGTTATGATACCAACAACGAAACAATTATGATACCAACAACAAGACAGTTATGATACGAACAATACGATAGGTATAATACCAACAACAAGACAGTTATGCCTTAACAACAAGGAGGGGATGATACAAATAACAAGACGGCTACGATACGAACAACACGACTGTCATGATACCAACAAAAGGACGGTTATGATACCAAAAACAAAACTGTTATGATACCAACAACAATACAGTTATGATACGGACAACACGACCGGTATAATACCAATAATAAGACGGTTATGAAATCAAAAACAAGACGGTTATGATACCAACAACAAGACAATTATGATACCAACAGCATGACGGTTATAATATAAACAAGAAGACAATAGGCGGTTATGATACCAACAACGAGACGATTATCAAACCAACAACAACATGGATATGATACCAACAATAAGATGGTTATGATATAACAATAAGATCGTTATGATATGAGCAACACTTCTGTTATAATACGAACAACCACTCGGTTATGAAACCAAGAACAAGACGGTTATGATACAAACTATAAGACGGGTATGACACCAACAACAAGAAGGTTATGATACGAACAACAAGACAGTTATGATACCAAAACCTAGACGATTGTGATACCAGAGCAAAGACGGTTATGATACGAGCAAGAAGGTGGTTATGATACGAACAACAAGACGATTATGATACAAACAACAAGAGTATTATGATACCAACATCAAGATTGTTATGATAACAACATTAAGATGGTTATCGTAGAAACAACAAGACTGTTATGATACCAACAAAAAGATGGTTATGATACGCCCAGCACGATTGTTATAATACCAACAACTTGACGTTACTACACAAACACTATGACTGCAATGAAGGCTTAACAGTTTTGATACAAACAGCATTACAGATTTGATACAAACAACAGGATTTTTACGATACAAATTACAAGACGAATATAATACAAAAATCATGACTTTTTATATTGCAAACAACATGACTGGTATGATTTCTACAACATGACTGTTATGATAGAAGTATTATGACAGCAATGACTGTAGAACGGTTATGATACATATTCTATGACTGTCATAATACAAACAACGGGACTGTTAATACAGAAACCAATAACAGTTATGATGCAAACAACATTACCTCATTGACTGTACTGATAAGATGGAAACAATATGACTGCAATGACCGGAGGACAGTCATGATACAAACAATATGAGAGTTAAGACAGAAACAATATGAGTGTTATGATACAAGCAACATGACTACGAAGACTGTAAGAGAGGTATGATGCAAACTATATGACTTTTACGATGCAAATATCATTTTTGTTGTGATGAAATCTACATAAATGCTGTGATGAAAAAAAAACATGACTAAAATTACTTTGGGACAGAGATGACATAAACAGTTAACAGCAACAACTAGAGGAGAGTTATGATGCAACAATGTGACAGTTAAAGGTAGAAACAACATGACTGATATTATAGGAATATCATGACTGTTACACTGAAAAACACGAGACTTATGATACTAGCAACATGACTGTTATGATACTAGCAACATGAGTGTTATGGTGCCAACAACATGAGTGTTATGATGCGAACAGCATGATTAGATTAGATTAGAGTAAGGAAAACAAACGAGCACGAGTGCTCATGTCGAGCAACATAACTGTTATGATACAAACAACATGACTTGTATGATATAAGCAGCATGACTGTTATAAAACACGTAGTATTACGGTTATTATGTAAACACCATGACTATTAGATACAAACAATATGACTGTCATGATACAAGCAGCATAACTGTTATGATACAAACAACATGACTAGTATGATATAAGCAACACGACTGTTATGATACAAGCAACATGACTGGGATGATTGAAGCAACACGACTGTTATGATACAAGCAACATGACTGATATGATATGAGCAACACGACTGTCACGATACAAGAAGTATGACTGTTATGATACAAACAACATGACTGGTATTATATAAGCAACACGACTGTTATGATACAAGAAGCATGACTGTTCTCATACAAACAACATGACTGGTATGATATGAGCAACATGGCTGTTATGATACAAGCAACATGACTGTTTTGATACAACAACATGACTGGTATGATATAAGGAACACGACTGTTATGATACAAGCAACATGAAGGTTATGATACAAGAGGCATGACTGTTGTGAAACAAACAACATAACAAGGATGATATAAGCAACGCGACTGTTATGATATAAGCAACATGACTGTTATGATTCAAGAAGCATGAGTGTTATAATACAAACAACATGACTGGTATGATATAAGCAACATGACTGTTATGATACAAGCAACATGACTGTTTTGATACAAACAACATGACTGGTATGATATAAGCAACACGACTGATATGATACAAGCAACATGACTGTTATGATACAAGAAGCATGACTGTTATGATACAAACAACATGACTGGTATGATATCAGCAACGCGACTATTTATGATGCAAACAACATGACTGTTATGATACAAGAAAAATGACTGTTATGATACAAACAACATGACTGGTATGATATAAGCAACATGACTTATGATACAAGCAACATGACTGTTATGATACAAGCAACATGACTGGGATGATTGAAGCAACACGACTATTATGATACAAGCAACATGACTGATATGATATGAGCAACACGACTGTCACGATACAAGAAGTATGACTGTTATGATACAAACAACATGACTGGTATTATATAAGCAACACGACTGTTATGATACAAGAAGCATGACTGTTCTCATACAAACAACATGACTGGTATGATATGAGCAACATGGCTGTTATGATACAAGCAACATGACTGTTTTGATACAACAACATGACTGGTATGATATAAGGAACACGACTGTTATGATACAAGCAACATGAAGGTTATGATACAAGAGGCATGACTGTTGTGAAACAAACAACATAACAAGGATGATATAAGCAACGCGACTGTTATGATATAAGCAACATGACTGTTATGATTCAAGAAGCATGAGTGTTATAATACAAACAACATGACTGGTATGATATAAGCAACATGACTGTTATGATACAAGCAACATGACTGTTTTGATACAAACAACATGACTGGTATGATATAAGCAACACGACTGATATGATACAAGCAACATGACTGTTATGATACAAGAAGCATGACTGTTATGATACAAACAACATGACTGGTATGATATCAGCAACGCGACTGTTATGATGCAAACAACATGACTGTTATGATACAAGAAAAATGACTGTTATGATACAAACAACATGACTGGTATGATATAAGCAACATGACTTATGATACAAGCAACATGACTGTTATGATACAAGCAACATGACTGGGATGATTGAAGCAACACGACTGGTATGATACAAGCAACATTACTGTTATGATACAAGAAGCATGACTGTTATGATACAAGAAGCATGACTGCTATGATACAAACAACATGACTGGTATGATATGAGCAACACGACTATTATGATACAAGCAACATGACTGTTATGATACGAACAGCACGACTGGTATTATACAAGCAACACAACTGGTATGATACAAGCAACATGACTTATGAAGTATAAACAACATGACTTTAGCTACTGCAGGACAGTAATGATGCAATTAGCTGGCCTGCAATGACTGTTTGACAGCAATGAGGCAAACAACATGACCGTTATGATACAAAAAACATGACTGATGATAGAACTATCCGTTGAGGGGGCGAGCGGGACAGCACCACATTATTTAACCTAACAGACGCACATGGATCTTCTTTCAAAACATGCCAACCTAATTGGAAGTTATTGCCGCCCAGAGATACTTGTTGTAGAAATGGAGGATAGTTTCAGTTACGTTGCATTTACGAACACATTTCAGAATTAAACATTTAGCTGTCAAAGTTCTTTCAGGAAATGTATTGCCCGAAACTATTTGGAACTTGCTTCAAACATTTTCTTCGGTTATACGATGTGACGAAGAAAACTCTCCGTTCTCTTGCTAACAGCATGACGACTCGATACAAAATTGAAGTTAGATCGTTGAAAATCTTTAATACCAGTTTTAAACTGAGTGGGGTACACAGATTGTCGGAGAAGATGATTTATTTGGAAGCGATTTGTTTCAATAATTAAGCGAACAAATAATCGTGGCTTCTTGTGGGAGGGTAGCCGAACATGTGGTTTCCCCGCACACAGCGGCAGCGCTTACTCCGTCGCAGGGTGTTGGAGCCGTCAGTGTACAAGTGGTGGTAATCGGAATCTTGTTCATCGAGCGGCCTCGAAATTACTCGAACGTATATGTTGAGTGGAGTCGATGCTAAAGGGTATATTTTCCAGAGCAATCTTAATCGGCGGTGGGTTGATCAGGGTACACTAACACTTTAGTGTACCCTGGGGTTGATCATCCAAGTATGTGTGCTGATTCGAAATATTCTGTCCGTGAATGAAGACCTTGTAGCTTTGTGAGCGATGTCTATTGATGTCAAGTAATGTCTAGGTATATCTAGTGATGTCTAGTGATGTATAGTGATGTCTAGTGATGTCTAATGATGTCTAGTGATGTCTAATGATGTCTAGTGATATCTAGTAGTGTTTAGTGATGTCTAGTGATGTTTAGTGATGTCTAGTGATGTCTAGTAATTTCTAGTGATGTCTAGTGATGTCTAGTGATGTCTAGTGATGTCTAGTGATGTCTAGTAATGTCTAGTGATGTCTAGTGATGTCTAGTGATGTCTAGTGATGTCTAGTGATGTCTATTGATGTCTAGTGATGTATAGTGATGTCTAGGGATAACTAGTGATAACTAGTGATGTCTAGTGATGTCTAGTGATGTCTAGCGATGTCTAGTGATGTCTAGTGATAACTAGTGATAACTAGTGATGCCTAATGATGTCTAGTGATGTCTAGTGATGTCTAGAGATGTCTAGTGATGTCTAGTGATGTCTAGTGATAACTAGTGATGCCTAATGATGTCTAGTGAGGTTTGTAAGTTTTCCACGCGTAGAGATAACACGGTCGTATATATCATTTAGCCGCCAAAAGGCGTTCAGTATACGGGATACTGTCTTCACTCCCTAATACGCGTCGTATTCACTCAAAGTTTATGCAAATATCGAGCTTATGCACTGCTTCCATAGCGATGGTTATTCGGTGGTAAGATCCAAACAAATGATGCAGGCTGCAGCGTGTTGACGCGAGTCTGACCTCTATGGCGCAGCTTCAGAAGGCTCATTTTGATGCAACAAAGTGGTCTAATCGGATCAAGTGAGTGCTAGGCCGTGTTGTGAACCATTGGATACTGGCCCCGATAATAGGCCCTGAAATTAAATGAGCTCCATAAAAGTGGCAGGAATACCAAGATGAGGCTAAACAGGGGGTGGGAGAAGGGGTTGACGGAAGATTCCTTTTGAAAGATCATACGGCAATAGGTGTACGAGTATTTGTTTACAAAAGGGTCTTGTCTGCTGCACATGGACTAGCATTTAGAAATGTTCTTTATTTGTGCTCTTATGGCGTAATTTAAGACCAAACTTCACTAAACGAATTGATCGCATACTCATCATATTAAATGTTAATAATTGAAACTTATGAATACACATTTAAAGAAATGAGGAAAAGAACTGAAATTTCTGTCAATTATTGGTGGGAATAGTGGTTGAAATTACTCAGAACAAATGTTCTAACCTAATCTGGTAGAACACGTCGCGCTTCTTGTTTAAATGAACTGGGAAAGTTTAGAAAATTTCGTTATTAGTTGATTTTCCAAGCCCCTTACATAATATGTTTTACCCTTACGTCAACATTGATAACATTAAATCGTATATTAATATTAGTAGCTGCCAATGGTATAAGAAACAGATAAAAAGTTATTGAAAAAAACTGTAATGGGTCTTTGTGCAGCTTTGGAACCTTTGTACATAGAAGACTCGCGTAGAATCGCCTGATTGAGTGGAAAAATTATTTCGGAAATTTTGACGCAAAAGTTATTTTACAACTTGACCTCAAGTTTAGTTATTCCTTCCAAAGATGTTTAGAGGTCAGTATATTTGAGCTCTCACATCTGCGTCATCAAACGATCATCCAGCGAACGCCCGCCTCACTCTCCCTCTCTTTAACGCGTGAACACAAATACCTCGTTCGGAAGGCCTACCCAGGAGTTCAAATGTGCATGCTCCACTGGAACACTTTATATGGGCAACGATTAAAATTATTTCATTGGACGAGCCCAGCCCATAGAAGGTGTCTCCACAAATGAGGTGCGGATAGTTCCTTCCGTAGATTATTTGAAGAAAACAGCCGTTTGACAGAAGGTTTGAAAAGGGCCACGTTTTAAGATTGTTTTAGTAGACGACCCCAGCTCATTGAAAGTGTCTCCACTAGTCAGATATGGATAGTGTTTTCCGTATGTTATTTAAGGTTAGCAGCCCCTTGACAGAGTTTGGACTCAAATCCCCGATGACTTTCAATTGCGTTATTTATTCTGCCTAACGAAACAGGGGCACAAAACACTATATTTTTGAAGTGTTTTCATAGTATTAGGATCAAAAGGCCTGTTGTTGTCTTCTTACATTTGTACGCCCTCGAAAACCTTACAGTCCTTATGCAAAGACCTCATCTATTGATTGATAGATGAGTATGAGCATAGCGGCTATCATACTCATCTATCGAATGATAGATGAGTATGAGCATAGCGGCTATCATACTCATCTATCGATTGATAGATGAGTATGAGCATAGCGGCTATCATACTCATCTATCGAATGATAGATGAGTATGAGCATAGCGGCTATCATACTCATCTATCGATTGATAGATGAGTATGAGCATAGCGGCTATCATACTCATCTATCGAATGATAGATGAGTATGAGCATAGCGGCTATCATACTCATCTATCGA
>SDVV010043865.1:0-10212 GCA_016164225.1 Gammarus roeselii
AGCAAAGACTAGTGTAAAGACAGGGCTAGAGAGTATCACATGGAGCAAGGACTAGTGTGAAGGCAGGGCTAGAGAGTATCACATGGAGCAAGGACTAGAGTGAAGGCAGGGCTAGAGAGTATCACATGGAGCAAGGACTAGTGTGAAGACATAGCTAGAGAGTATCACATGGAGCAAAGACTAGTGTAAAGACAGGGCTAGAGAGTATCACATGGAGCAAGGACTAGTGTGAAGACAGGGCTAGAGAGTATAACATGGAGCAAGGACTAGTGTAAACACAGGGCTAGAGAGCATCACATGGAGCAAGGACTAGTGTGAAGACAGGGCTAGAGAGTATCACATGGAGCAAGGACTAGTGTGACGACAGGGCTAGAGAGTATCACATGGAGCAAGACTAGTGTAAAGACAGGGCTAGAGAGTATCACATGGAGCAAGGACTAGTGTGAAGACAGGGCTAGAGAGTATAACATGGAGCAAGGACTAGTGTAAACACAGGGCTAGAGAGTATCACATGGAGCTAGGATGATGTAAAGACCGGGCTAGAGAGCATCACATCGAGCAAGGACTTGTGTAAACGCAGGGCTAGAGAGTATCACATAGAGCAAGGACCAGTGTAAATACAGGGCTAGAGAGTATCACATGGAGCAAGGACTAGTGTTAAGACCGGGCTAGAGAGTATCTCATGAAGCAAGGGCTAGTGTAAACACAGGACTAGAGAGTATCACATGGATCAAGAACTAGTGAGAGGGTATGACTGTATTTAAATAAATTTGCATTTAAATGCATATTAAAATATATCTCGCCATTGACCAGTGAATTCAGTAAACCGTGTTGTTCATGATTTGAAAAACACCAACAAAATTGAACATGTGAATACTGAAATCATGAATGGTAAATGGTAATTATGGTAACTTGTTTAATACACGTAAGGTGCTTTACGCTCAACTCTTCAGAACGGAAATCATATTTTCCGTATCTTTATATCAGAGTATCATTCTATAGTAATTAGATAAAGTTATTAGGGTTGAAAAATAGTAACTTTTTATTATGACAGCGCTGTCGCTAGTGCTCGACTACTCAGCACTGTCGCTAGTGCTCGACTACTCAGCACCGTCACTAGTGCTCGACTACTCAGCGCTGTCACTAGTTCTCGACTACTCAGCGCTGTCACTAGTGCTCGACTACTCAGCGCTGTCGCTAGTGCTCGAATACTCAGCGCTGTCACTAGTGCTCGACTACTCAGCGCTGTCGCTAGTGCTCGACTACTCAGCACTGTCGCTAGTGCTTGACTACTCAGCACTGTCGCTAGTGCTCGACTACTCAGCACTGTCGCTAGTGCTCGACTACTCAGCACTGTCATTAGTGCTCGACTACTCAGCACTGTCGCTAGTGCTCGACTTTTCAGCGCTGTCGCTAGTGCTCGACTACTCAGCACTGTCGCTAGTGCTCGACTACTCAGCACTGTCGCTAGTGCTCGACTACTCAGCACTGTCGCTAGTGCTCGACTACTCAGCACCATCGCTAGTGCTCGGCTACTCAGCACTGTCGCTAGTGCTCGACTTTTCAGCACTGTCACTGGTGCTCGACTACTCAGCACTGTCGCTAGTGCTCGACTACGCAGCACTGTCGCTCGACTACTCAGCAGTGCTCGACTAATCAGCACTGTCGCTAGGGCTCGACTACTCAGGTGTCAGATTTTTATAGATCTTAACAAGTAATTCTAGTTATTTTATTTCCGAATTGTCTCACGAAGTATATTAAAATAAAGGCGCAAATATTATTGAATTAGTTCATTGTCATTTATTTAAAATGTTCAATCCGTCTGCCCAACCGTCCCGTGGTAAAATACAGACCATCTTTCAGGAAAAGATCATCCTTTTGTCAACCATGCTACTTTTTACAGAATTCCCTAGCTGCGAAAAGCAACTCATGTAATGATACAATAAAGTCGTATTTGAGACAGCTTGTTCTCAATAAAGCGCTATCAAAGGGCAGCAGGAAAGAGCAATAACAATTAGGTGTCCTCGCTGCGGCCTGCCAACCGCAATTCTGCTTGGATAAAAATGGCTTAGCAGTTAAAAAACGCAAACGCGCTCCATACGGTAAATATAATTACATTTCTAGTCATTTGACAATATACCAATTGAAGTTTACAATAAATGATTCAAATGATAGTTTTAATGCGAATTGTATGGCTCCTCATGATTGTGGGTATAATCTCTTATCCAACATCTATTGCCGTGCATACGTATAACTAATATTTTAATATCCAGATGTTCATGGCAGAGAAGGTTTCTACGAGTACTCTTATAATAACTCTACTCATATTAAAATACCTGCTACTGCTAGATTCAACATTTCCCTTCGGTTGTATAAGTCGTTGAGTTGACCCCAAAAGTTGGTAAGGGGACCTTTTAACGATCGATTGTCTCAAAATCATAGACGTTAGGAACATGATCATAGACGTTAGGGATACGATCATGGGCGTTAGGGATACTATTTCTTTCCGAGGGCAAATTTGCATTGTGCTTCTCGTCTGCTTACGTTTCTATCAACAAGGTCAGCGAAATTAGACAAATTAAAATGAAGGTTACGAGAATTAACAAATGATTAACTATTATTCGCTCCTGACACCATTGAAGGGAGTAAAAGTCCGGCTCATGCAGAGCAGCCGGTTATTAACTTCTATGTGGGTACATCGTTAGTATGTGAGTACATCCAGCTCACACAGAGCAGCCGGTTATTAACTTCTATGGGGGTACATCGTTAGTATGTGAGTACATCCAGCTCACACAGAGCAGCCGGTTATTAACTTATATGTGAGTACATCGTTTGTATGTGAGTTCATCCGGCTCACGCAGAGCAGCCGGTTATTAACTTCTATGTGAGTACATCGTTAGTATGTGAGTACATCTGGATCACGCAGAACAGCCGATTATTAACTATGTGAGTACATCGTTAGTATGTGAGTACATCCGGCTCACGCAGAGCAGCCGATTATTAACTTCTATGTGAGTACATCGTTAGTATGTGAGTACATCTGGATCACGCTGAACAGCCGATTATTAACTATGTGAGTACATCGTTAGTATGTGAGTACATCCGGCTCACGCAGAACAGCCGATTATTAACTTCTATGTGAGTACATCGTTGGTACGCTTTGGTGCGTGACCATCGACCCTTTACCCAAAATATGTCGTTGTTTTTTGACTTGATTTACATCGTCTGTAGACTTAAGTGTGCGACGATTTACCCTTTGCAGGTAATACATCGTTGATAGGGATAGGTGTACATCGTTGGCACGTTTAAGCGCTCGACGATTATGTCTCTTAACCCGTCTGACAGAGAATGCCTGGTTTTAAATCGTTGATATACTTAGGCGTACGATGGTCGTGCCTCTAACCCTACTTCACAATTGGATCAGCCCGCAGTGCTCGCACGTAAAGGACAATTACAAAAATAAACCTCGCTGTTGTCACGGGACCGAAGAATATTCTTAACCCGTTTGTTCATCTATATAAATTGTTCAAGATTTAGATCACTGCAATAGTATGTGTGGCTAGCTGTAGCATAGAATATTACAAAGAAATCTCTGTGTGTTGTTTAAGACGATTTCAAACATACATGAAAAAAAATTAAAGCACAACGCTGTCTTGTGAGGGAGATCGTAATTTTGAGAACAACTTTTTTGTGTTGATATTATCGACGTAATTATTCATTCATCCGACAGCAAATTCTGATCCATCAATGACCCACTGAGGTGTTAGGCAACAAAAAAAAACGTTTATTGATAGACCATTTATCTATCACTCGAAAAATTAATCTATTATTAGAAAGCTACTGCACACATTCTCATTATGTTTACTGTCGATCAACAATCTACAAATATGTACATAAAGGTGATACTAATATACAATAGGGTATTAGACTTAAATCGTCCTAAACGTTGATTGAACAACTAATACCCTTGCTAGCAAAACTACGCTGACCTCACCGATGATAAATGACAATAGCAGACGCATGTTTAAAATATTACTTCGGTAATACTTATAACAAATAATTTTTGCTGAAGATTGAGATATATTTAAAATGAATTTAGTAAAGAAATAGTTGGCATCTGAACAAATTTTCCTGTTGTTCACTAGGGCAGTTTTGAATGAACACAACCAGATTGCTCCTACTTTGGAGGATTGCATCCCTTTTTGACCAAGTGAATTAGTTCATCAACAATACCCTTGAGGTCTCCAATGAGGCGATTAGAAACAAACACCGACTTCAGGAATCAATAACAGAGTATTGATTCCGTAGACGCTGAGAAACAGGTAATCGATGATGGGAAGGGTATAGAAGAACTGATTCTACCTTCGTTCAAGGGACTGGCAAAAGGGTTCGTGATGGAGCTTCTCTTGTCCAAGGACTAACTACACGGGCTGCACATTTGGTTCAAGATACAAAGGTTACCAAAATATGATACATTAAAATAATGCTCAGCAATGACGACATTTGTACGACTTCGTGTTTGTACAGTTACTGTCTGATCCGACTTAGTTGGAGTTCGATGACGGATAAAGTGACACGTTGTTGAGCATGAACGATAAATTAGATGTTATAGTCCGGAACGTTGCTAGTGGAAAGATGAACTCCAAACACTGTATAACATAGTATCAGAATCAATGGACTTAACGACAACATTGAGATAATACATTTTATGTTTGTAATAAAGGTCATTTGAGACGAATAGAATCATACATTCACATCGTAACTAGCCCCTTATCGTAAACGTATAACTCATAAATTTGTTTTCTTTTTTAGTACAACTTCATTGCCGAATATAACACAACTTTCATACATCTGGCATTGATTCAATAATCGCGAAGTTTTGCAATAGGTTTACCATTCATTCCTGTAGCTTGATGTTTCATTTCAATATTCAATGTAAACCTAAAAAGAGGGATAGCCATTTCTGAATAACATCGAATTGGCTCACATAGGAGACGTACTTTTCCTGAACTTTGCACATGCTTTCAACTTTCTACAGACAAATTGTATGGCAAGGCCAGAGAGTTTGATCCGAAAGACTCAATGGCCTTGGTTCGATCCCGGTAACTGTGGAAGATGCTCGAGTTTATTCCGTCCCTTATACTTCTTGTGTTTTATTCGTGAACAAACAAAACACGTCAGATGGACAAGGGTCTCATAATTGAGAAGTTGAGAATGAGAATAAAGGACTCATAACTCTCAGAATTATGAGGTTGACAATGAGACCATGAGTCTCATAATTCTCAAAATTTGTAGGTTGAGGATGAGTATAAGAGTTTCGCAATTTTCATAATTGGGAGGTTGAGAATGAGAATAAGTGTCTCATATTTCTCATAATTGAGAGGTTGAGAATGAGAGTAAAAGTCTCATAATGATCATAATTGGTAGGTTCGGAATGCGAATACTGTTTGCATAGTTCTCATGATTGGGAGGTTGAGAATGAGAATAAGGGTCTCATATTTCTCATAATTGGGAGGTTGAGAATGAGAATAGGGGTCTCATAATTGTCATAATTGGGAGGTTTAGAATGATAATAAGGGTCTCATAGCTCTCATAATTGGAAGGTTGAGAAGGAGAAACAGGGTCTCATAATTCTCATAATTGGGAGGTTATGAATAGGAATAAGGGTCTCATAGTTCTCATAATTTGGAGGTTAATAATGAAAAAAAGGTCTCATAATTCTCATAAATATCAGGTAAGAATGAAAATAAGGGTCACATAATTCTCATAGTTGGGAGGTTGAGAATGAGAATATGGATCACATAATTTTCATAATTGGGAGGTTGGGAATGAGGCTAAGGGTCTCATAATTCTCATAGTTGGGAGGTTGAGAATGAAAATACTAGTCTCATAATTTTCCTAATTTGTGAGGTCGATAGTGAGAATAAGGGTCTCATAATTCTCATAATAGGGGGATTCAGAATGAGAATAAGGGTCTCATAATTCTCATAATTGGGAGGTTGACAATGAGAATACAGATACAGATATCGATACTAGGCCGAATCCCCCATTAAAGGAGGTGGAAGACAGCAAGGCGCACCTCACATCCTCATACGCTCGCACTCAGACAACTTAGCCCTTTTGCGCTAAAGAGTCCAGCCGGTAATCCCGCAACACATACTCCGGGTCACGAGTGCTGTCCGAGGATCCGTTGCACGCTCTCACACTACTTCCACATTCAAGTATCTCCTTCCTAACGCCTGCTTCACACCATTCATCCTTCCAAACTTCGGTCTACCTTTAGGCCTGCGATCACTCGCATCCGCCTTCATTACCTTTTTTACCAATCTCCCTTCATCCATCCTCAACATGTGCCCGAACCATCTCAGAACACGCGAATCAACTCGGCCCTCCAACTTTTTCACTATCCCCGTTCTGATTGAAACCACGTCGTTAATGAACCTGTCTCTCACTGACATAATGAGAATAAGGGTCTCATAATTCTCATAATTGGAGGTTCAGAATGAGAATAAGGGTCTATAATTCCCATAATTAGGAGGTTGAGAACGCGAATAAGGGTCACACAATTATCATAATTGGAAGGTTCTGAATGAGATTAAGGGTCTCAAAATTTTCATATTGGGAGGTTGAGAATGAGAATATGAAATATGACGGCGGTTTTAGTCTGCAGATTATGATATTGGAATCATAAAGAGGCCTGACTATCAAGATCCTAGGCTAGTAGTTGTGTACAGCAGGAACGGACAGTTTTTGTATCACCAGTTGTCATAAACTGGTCTTGCCAACAGAGCTCCTAACAGTTCTTTCGTGCGTCATTCACATATAAACGATTAAATTAGTTCAATTGTTTTATATGTAATGAATTGATTCCTCAAGTCAGTATTCGAATTGAACAGCATTCCGTGATGGACTTTATTACATATGAGCTGCTGAAACATGAGAAGAAATTGTACGGAAGAATCCACTATGATTCCGGCGGGCAATTTTATGCTTTCGCTAAGAATTGTCCTTTCATCTTCATTTAGTTATATCAACCGTTGGCCTGACGGTTCTGAGACTGGTTCGTTTCATATGTTCTTAATAACCAAGAGGCTCGTCAAGCAGCACTGCAGTCTTTATTACCTCTCATGATGCGTGCTCCTTAATAGCTATGTGGTCAGAAGTCACGCAATCTACAATCTTCTCATTAGCGAAGGCTGCCTACTAATCAGGGCCACCTTCATTTGCTAATGACCCAATTAAAGATATTGAAACCGCCTGAGGTTGGTCCGGCTCAGGGTATCAGTATAAGAAGGAACTCTGAGACGATAGGAAGGAGAGTCTTCTCAACACAGGGTGATGTTGCATCATTCAATATGTCATTCTAGAGCAGTGCTAATGGAAAAATAGTTTCATTGGGTTATTACAGGATACTTTTGATCACAATTTAAGCTTCGGCTTCAAAATGTTAGGAACGTCTAAAAAACATACCGCATTTTATGCAGTTACCCGACTTCTGGGATTCTTCCCATATACGTGGCAAATAAAGACGTGCACCACCTACAGCAGGAATTTCAAAGCGCTAACGCTTGAGAAATCCATGGTATGGTCGATCTGGAGTCATTTGATTACATTCGTGACGGTTTCTGTTATGGGTGTGGACGTTTTCTTTGCTGTACTTCATCCACGAGGTCATGTGCTGGGGTTCAAGACAATGGAGATCACGCACATGATTTACGACGTCGTCACGGCAACTTCGACAGCACTTCTGCAAATTGTCTGTTGGTTTCAGTCAAAGAAAGTGGCAGAATTGCTCCGTCATTGTGCCAAGCAAGGAACTTCTGCTGCCTGGAAGAACCACTTCACATTTTTTGTTCTAGGGATGTTGGTAATCATCACGCCGACTAACTGTGTGTTGTACTTCATTCACCTCAATGAGTATCTGGAAACACCTGCCCTCTTGGCAATGTTGTACAAAGTTGTGGCCAGCATCTACTTAGTCATCTTCATCGGAATGATTTATCACAATAATCTGGAGTTTATTGGTTTTTACATCAGCGACGTTTACAAGCCATTCATTGAACTATACTCTAAACTACGAGCTCGGCGATCTGGGGATCAATTTGAAACTTTGAATTTCGCCTCGTTGGACTTAGAAATGAATGAAGGAACACACTCAACAATGAAAACAGTAAGCGCTCGACTTTCCTCTAATTCTAGAGTCAACCCAAAATGTGATACGATATCTACTGTCTTATCACACCAAAAAGAAGTACCGGACACATCTGATGATCATATAAACTACAACAAGGTCCGGGAAGACACTTTGCATTTGTTCGAGCTTCACAGAATTGTGAGCAGTTACACAGACCTTCCGATGGTGATCGTGATGTTCTGTCTGATAATTTGGCTGTTGACATCTGTCTTCTACATTGCCCTATGGACTTACCTCTCCAGTGAACAACGCTTTGTGGCTACACTGAATTTTGTCTCGGCCCTTGTTCCGATGCTCTACCTGGTCAACTCTACACAATGCTTGACGAATACGGTAATAATTGAGCAAGGGTGATTTGTCAATGAATCGTTGAACTGATATCAATAAATACAGTTCTTCCATATACGAAAACATGGTAGGTTTTATTATGAGCGGCTTACTCTGATGAAGGTATGATCAATAACAATTTTGTTTTTTTCCAGCTTCAAGAGATCAAGTGGACATTGACATTTCTGCGGTTCCACAGGACTCTTCAGCACTCGGATGATGAGGTGTTTATACATTATTATTTCCCATTCTGCTTTCCTTTTGGTCAATCTAAATGATTTCACGTTCACATGTTCACCTAATGAGCAAAATCAACTGGTTTTCTGCTGCCAACTGCTGTCAGCACACAACTTTTCCCGATTCATTTGTTTTCATTTTTAATTATAAATCTCACAAAAAGATTTTGGGTTGCATATCACGTTGGTCTTCTATATACACACTCACCAAATAAATAACATTTCACTACACTACCACATGTACATTCATCTCTCATTATATGCATACACTTACATATTTGGACATAAACGAAGCATGTTTACACGCTTAGTCCCTAAACAAACTTTGAATCATCCATGCTGGTTACGATGCAGGTTTATCTCTGGAATTAATATTATTTTTGAAGTGCTTTGCAATCACGCCCTCTCTGAATTGGTTTGAAAACTTGATTCTGATTTTGGCGGCAAGTTACAATCCCTGTCAGTAAGTTTGATTACCAAAAAGAAATGAACAACTGACTCGACTTCAGAGTATAAACGCGAATTGATAAGATATCCTAATTAGATTATCGTACTTTTCGCTTTCTTCCACCTCCCTCCCTGTTATCGAAGGGTGTCCATGCACACAAGATGTCTGTCACTGCCACCCTCCTCCCTGTTATCGAAAGGTGTCCCTGCACACAAGATGTCTGTCACTGCCACCCCCCTCCCTGTTATCGAAATGTGTCATGCACACAAGTTGTCTGTCACTGCCACCCCCCTTGCTATCGAAAGGTGTCCCTCCACACAAGTTGTTTGTCAACGAGAGCTTCAACAGGAGGGCCGCTACAGACGCTAATGTGTGAGGGTCAGCTGGTCTTATCGCCGTGTAAAGGTGCGATTTGTACCACTCGATTTGCAGTACCGTTCATGCGTTCTTACGCTGTATTGCATGGAATGGGGAAAGTACACGGTGCCTCTCCCGAAAGGTCACTTCTGTTCAAATTTATATTGATGTAGTCATCTCATCAAGCAAACATGCACCACAAATGTTTCTTAAATGATCATAAATTATCCATTTTACCAATATTATTGAAAATAATCTCACAAATTGCCCTGTATTAAATCTAATTACCAACATGAGATGCTGGTCCTCTGACCCATTGTAGACTACATGACAATACAATAATTAATATTGAGGAACTTCAATAGTGTGGAAACAGCTTCCTCTGTAAATTCACGTCAGAAAACGTACAAAATATTTCACATAAAAGTATGGATGCTGTATTTTATATCAAACGCTCTCCCAGCTCTATCGGTTCACGACACTCTGGTTATGAATGACACCTAGAGCTCATGACACCTAGAGCTCATGACACCTAGAGCTCATGACACCTAGAGCTCATGACACCTAGAGCTCATGACACCTAGAGCTCATGACACCTAGAGCTCATGACACCTAGAGCTCATGACACCTAGAGCTCATGAAACCTAGAG
>SDVV010043866.1:0-10212 GCA_016164225.1 Gammarus roeselii
AAGCCTGAGCATGACGTCCATGCAACAACCTAAACTTGTCACATCAAAGCAAGCAACACCCCTACCAAGACGCACACTGACCAAGCCTGAGCATGACGCCCATGCAATGACCTAAACTTGTCACATCAAAGCAAACAACACCCCTACCAAGACGCACACTGACCAAGCATGAGCATGACGTCCATGCAACAACCTAAACTTGTCACATCAGAACAAGCAACATCCCTACCACGACGCATACCGGCCAAATCTGAGCATGACGCCCATGCAACGACCTAAATTTTGCAAGATCAGAACACCCAAGCCCCTAACCGTAAATGACACCCAGCAATCTCTGGACTGGTCCCAACTCCTGAGCCCTCGTGTCACCTAATAATAAATGTAGCCTCGACACTGGCGGCAGAGGCTGACAGGCAGGGTGACATTGTAAAGGACGTGCGTCTGGAACAGACATGGAGGTGCTGCGTAGAACGCAGCGTCTGGAACAGACGTGGAGGTGCTGTGTAGAACGCAGCGTCTGGAACAGACGTGGAGGTGCTGCGTAGAACGCAGCGTCTGGAACAGACATGGAGGTGCTGTGTAGAACGCAGCGTCTGGAACGGACATGGAGGTGCTGCGTAGAACGCAGCGTCTGGAACAGACATGGAGGTGCTGTGTAGAACACAGCGTTTGGAACAGACATGGAGGTGCTGCGTAGAACGCAGCGTCTGGAACAGACGTGGAGGTGCTGCGTAGAACGCAGCGTCTGGAACAGGCAGGGAGATACCGTAAAAGACGTAGCGTCTGGAACTGGCAGGAAAGCGCTGTCCATGACGCATCGTCTGGAATATGCAAGTAGACGTTGTTCTGGACTATTTAATAACTCAGGGCAGACTGGAATAGCCTCGAGCTTGTCCCAAAGAAGAAGTGGAGGATACAAGAACGGCTTTTATTTAGTGACTTATCATAAAGGAAAAGGCATGCAATCTTTCCAATTCCTGCCCCCATATGCTAGATTTATGAACGTGCATCGAATAATTCATCTTAAAAAGGGAAAAATCATCAGAAGTCTTCCTGTTCTGAATTTTGAGCCTAAATAAAGCTCTTCAGTTTTTCAGGAAACGGGGTAGTGAGTCTGCACGGTCACGCTGATGTTATCTCTGAATAGCAAAATGTTTATTTATTTATACATTCCTCCCCTTAAGTCATCCCAATGCATCGAATCATAAAAATGTTTGCCTGTCGTTTATCTGTTTGGTGTGTGGGGGATGTGCGCCGTGTAGGCTGGTGTAGGAAGAAGGGCTGCGAGTGGTGGAACGAGGAGGTTAAAATGGTGGTGGCGCAAAAGAGAAGAACTTAGGAAACCTAGTTGCTGGTGAGGTCTGTGATAGCCAATGACAACTATAGAGAGAAGTGAAAAGAGGCGAGTAAAGCAAAGAGGGAGGCTGATGTTCGGTGGGTTGTACGAAAAATTTGGAAATCAAACAATGTTTTGGAAAAAGGTGACAAGGGTGAAGAAGGGGAATACGGGTAAGATTGAGGTGGTGTAATATGTAAACATCTTTAGAATCGGTAGAGGATGTGTAGATTAGATTTTGGCAGAAACACAAGTCAGAGAGAAATACGTTGAAAATTGAAATTGTGTGTTCTGGTCGACAGAGAAACGTTGTAGAGAATGTTGCATTTCCATGGAGTGAGTGGGAATTTGTTGAGAGCGGTCTAGAGTTTCTATGCTGGCAGTAGAGCAGGTGTCAGGGTATAGCGCAATGTGAGTGCTTGGTTCCCTGTGAAAGTGGGACAGAGACATTTTTTGTGTTTTACCTTCCTGGCTAATCAACCCCTACGTGGATGGAGCGGTCAGGGAGGTGAATACGAGCGTATTGGATCATAGCTTACAATTGTTAAGGACAAATGGGCGGGGTTGGCGTTTAGTCAGTTGCTGTTTGCAGATAATACGGCAGTAGTGGCTGTCGGAAGAGAAGCTGTCCAGGCTGGTGTCGAAGTTTGGTAGATTGTGTGAAAGGAAAAAGCCACGAATTAATGTGGGTGAAAGTAAAGAAAATAAATATTCGAAGATCGACGATGCGATCGGAATCAGCGTCCGCCTTGAAGGAGAGTTGATTGAGGGAGATCACTGGTCAAGAACCTGGGCTCTCATATGTTGAAGACTAGGCTAGGCGAAACTGAGGTGCGAGCTAGAGTGAAGGAAGGGTGTTGAGTTTTGGGTGCACTGAAGAGTATTGAGCTGTAGGATGTTGGGTCGAGACGGAAAGAGAGGGTTACACGAGGTTGTAATTGTTTCAACTGTGAAACTGAGATGGAGAGGGGACATAAAGTGGAAGAGCGAAGGAGGTTGAATGCTTTCGAGACGAAAGTTTGAGAGGCATGACTGGAGTGACGATGGGGAAGAGGATCATCAATGATTATGTTCGAATGGACGCGAGGACGATGAGGAAGCTGGAGGGCAGAGTAGTTTCACCAGCACTGAAGTGGTTTGGACACATAGGGAGGATGGATGATGGGTGATATTCGCAGTGATTGAAAGTAGGTCTAGATAGACATCGAAAGTTTAGATAGTTTGATGGCGTGAAGTAAGCATTAGGGAGGTGAAACATCAGGGTGGAGGGAGTGAGAGAGCATGCAATGAATAGGCGTGAGTGGAGAATGAGTGCGAATGATTTACTGTTGACGCGGCTCGAAAGCGCTTCCCCTCCCTTCTCATTTCGTTGAGAAAAGGGATGGATGTGGGTATATCAGTGATAACTGTCGGACCCTGATGCTGACATTGATCTCGAATCCCGCTCCAGACTCGAATTTAGTGTTTCGGGGTCCTAGCCGACTCGGTACATGTGTGAATGTATGAGAGGAGTACGAAGTGCGTCATGCAGTCGACCACCCCTCTTAGGGCGACTCGGCCTTGCGGCAGTATCTGTATCCGGCCTTGCAATAGTATCTGCATCGGCCTTAAAACAGTATCTGAATCGACCTTGCATCTATCTGTATCGGCCTTGCAACAGTATCTGTTTCTGTATTTCATCTGCTGCCGCGGAATGGGAAATGTTACATCGTATTCCAGACGAATTCAATAGAAAAGGAAATTATTATATTTTCCCTCATGTTTTATCTTCAGTTCTTAAGAGGTCGTGGGAGCATCGGTGCTGAACGGTCAGAATAGGCAGCCCCGTGGATCAGCATTAGGAATGGGCGGGAAATTAAGAACAGCCTTTTGGGAGTTATTGCAGAGCAGGGGGGAGCGTGAGGACCGCAGGAGGGAGCAGAAGAATAAGAGGAGAAACACGAGAGGGTAGCGGATGATGAGAGGAAAGGGAATGTGAAGGGAGAGGAAGTCGTGCGTGCATCCCGTGTAAACAAACAGTCCTTGACAATCAACGTGAGTCAAAATTGGTTAATTTAGAACAAATTTAGTTTTTTTTATAGAAAATATAACACGAGGAATTAGTTCGTTCTAAAATGAGGCAAGAAGTGTGCCCTGAAAATCGTGTTTTCTGGCGTTATTTAAAAACACGTTTCAAATTGAAATCCGACAGCTTTAACCTCAGCTAAATTAACATTGAGATTCTAGTGACACTTTTTTTTATCGTGATTGTTTCTCTTCATAAAAATTGCTTGTAAATTTTTGTAATACAACATTTTTTGAAGTTTATTATAAGATTACGAAGCATTAAAACAGACACTTGGATCGCCCGAGAACACATCGAATGACCAGCTGGAATATGACTTCCGAGTGATCATCAAGAGGCATTTAAGCAGTTGTCCGATCCACTGCGTCTAATGTACAAGACTGTAGTACCAGTGGTAGTCATTTTCTGATATTTCCTGTAACTGTCCCTGTTCATTTGTACTACATACAAGGAGTTATCATCACAAAACATGTTAGAAAATCCGTTAAAATTCAATTCCATCGAATATTTGCTACGAATTTTGTTATTTACATTTCCGAGAGTACGGTCATAGTTCTGGAACGGCAGCAAGTATTATTATTATTATTACTATTGTTATCAAATCATTTATTTCCATCGTCTGGCAATGGGTTTCCAATTTTTAAAAAATAATTACATTTTTAAACATAAAACATGAAACTTCATTCTCAACTACGTTATTTGAATTAAGGAAACCAAGAGTCCAATTTGATCACGTCCCAGCTCATCTCTAGGGGCCGCCGGTTCGGATTACATGGAGCGAAATATTATTTACAATATTATCATCAGTGAACATACAGAAAATGTCTATTAGGACAAAATAATCACGACTACATAGCGTTGGGGAAATCACTGACACGCGGGATTGAAAAATAACAAATGCATGGGGGTGGATAAATAACAAAATACATGGGTGTGGAAAATAACAAGTACATGGTGTGGGAAATCACGCATGCCCAGACTTAGAGTGCCGAGACCATGGGGCTGGGACATCGAAATGTGCTAACATATTGTAATGAGGAGTCTTCATTATTGTACGATGACAAAGGTGGGGTTGGACGACATGAATTATACAAAAAATATGAATACAACATGGGGTTGGGAAATCGAAATGAGCTAACATATTGTAAAGACGGGTCTAAAACATTGTATGAATGATGAAGGGGTGAATAAGCGACATAAGTTATACACAAAAAGTTATACATAAAATACATACCTAACAGTGAAAATACAATATATACACTCCATGACCGCTAGGAAATGATTAAATGATCGACTATCAGATGGTGACTCATTATTAAATGTTGTGGTTGTAGTATTTGCAAACATGTTCAAGAACAGGCTACATTTTCTAGTTATTGATATTATTTATTTATCTTATATAAGTAGGCGAAGTTATGGTTTCAAATTGACGGGCAATAGATGGTCATTCAGCTTATTCTTGAAAGACGGGTCTGATTCAAGATTCTTGGGGCTTATTGGAAGTTTTTTCCAGGATTTTGGTCCAGTGATCGAAAAGCTCTACAGGCAGTTTCTGTTTTCCTATGTTCAACTTGCAAAGTATCATTATTTCATGTGAATCGATTGTTCTTTTCACCTCGAGAATTTATGTGCCTTTGGCTTTCGGGTGAAGGTTTTTCTACAAGATCTTCATAAATTCTGATCGACGTTGTCGATATTGAGCCACTGCAATTTTTCGAGGAGAGGACTTACGTGGTCTTGTTTTCTGTAGTTACCATCGCATGTTATTCTTGCCGCAAATTTTATACAACGTTGCACTTTTTTTCTTTGAGTTTTGGTGCATTTCCCCCAAATTGAAGGACAGTAGTTGATGTGAGAGAATACTAAAGCGTGGACAATCAGTAATAAACATTGTAAAAGCACAACGTAGCTTCGCACAGCCGCCTTCCCGTGACGCCGGCTTGTTAAACATGCCAGTCATTGTCGTGCGTTCAACTAATGACTTCAAATTCATTTCTTACACACAAATAAATATTGGAGTTCATGTATAAATGTAAATAAATCATTGTTCCTCACCGTCAAACGAATCATTTTTCAGTGCAGTTTAATGGTGTAGAAAGCAACCAGATCGTTTTGCGTTAAGTGCGCACACAATAGTTTTTACATACACGGTGTTTACATGGAGCTAGAGTTGTAAACATAGACAGTTCCTCACAGTACACCACAGCAGATAGCCTCAGTTGACTTCAATGTACAAGTGCCTAGCTGGTTCATCGGGATTTAAAATGTATCACCGGCATTTGAATATAGGACAGCGCACTTCCTTTGAGGCATTACGCTCCATTGATTTGAGGGGCTGACGTGACACAGGTTGAGGACGGCTCGCTGCGTCTTAAAACCAAAGTATGTTAGCTGCCTCAAATTACAATTAGAAGGATTGTTTGCCGTGAGTGAACTATACTAAAGCATCCTGTTTGTTTGGAGAGCTCCCGTACACAGCGGAGGATACCGCAGCAGTCCCGTGGGGGATCCTTCCTATGCAAGGTACATAAACGAATTATTTATTCATTGCAGGTGCCTTCATTCACGGTTCTCTGTAGAAGAGCGGTATATGCAGTGTACGTATAATTACTTCCATTACATCAACCATTTACTCCCTCACCTTAACATCAACTGTTCCCTCACCAACGATTACATCAACCATTTACTCCCTCACCTTAACATCAACTGTTCCCTCACCTACGATTACATCAACCATTTACTCCCTCACCTTAACATCAACTGTTCCCTCACCTACGATTACATCAACCATTTACTCCCTCACCTTAACATCAACTGTTCCCTCACCTACGATTACATCAACCATTTACTCCCTCACCTTAACATCAACTGTTCCCTCACCTACGATTACATCAACCATTTACTCCCTCACCTTAACATCAACTGTTCCCTCACCTACGATTACATCAACCATTTACTCCCTCACCTTAACATCAACTGTTCCCTCACCTACGATTACATCAACCATTTACTCCCTCACCTTAACATCAACTGTTCCCTCACCTACGATTACATCAACCATTTACTCCCTCACCTTAACATCAACTGTTCCCTCACCTACGATTACATCAACCATTTCATAGCTTGCGATTACAAAACAATTCCTCGTGTGCAAATACATCAACTATTCCCTGATTTACAATTACATCAACCATTTCAAAGCTTGGAATTACATCAACCATTTCATAGTTTGTGATTACATCAACCATTCCTTCGTTTGCAATAGCATCAACGATTTCATAGCTTGCGATGAAATAAACCCTTATTCGTTTTAATTCATGCGGAAGACAGAAGTTAGACAGGGTAGACAGTAGCCTGGAGGTCGCCCATGTAGTGCACTGAAAAGCCTCACTGATGTTCGTTAGATTTCATTTACTCAAATACCCACGTTAATACATATGACCTGCCAACAATAACTCACAATGTATTAATTCCGTACACGGTATCCCGACCCAGGCTTCATTTGCTACCAAACAATACCACCACACACTATCAAACTGTCCCCCTCCTTCGCCTTGCTACCCTGCCCTATCTCTCAACATTACACCAGGCTTTAGCAGATCATTTCAATGTACCCCGTGTGATTTAAAGGGCCCTTAGCAGAGTGGAACTAAGCGGTCAGTGTAAGCTGCCACCATTGGTCAGCATTAGTGCTTGAGCAGCGAATTATGAACAGCCTCATTGGAGTTATTACGGGACTTGGGGACCCGGGAAAGGGGTCGAGTTAGGGGTTGGGGGTTTCAAGGACCAGGGAGCGGAGAACTGTGCTAAGGCGGGGGAGAATAGATGTTACTGCGACTCGGTACATGCGAACCGACATTAGATGGGCTTGAAGGCTTGGTCTACTTTGATCGATGTGTTTACAAATTATACACCAGGAAGGACGACTAAAACTTTTCTTAGAACACATAGGTTGACGCATTACGAAAGGTATTCTTTAAAGTATTATAAACATTTTAACAGACCCCGCCAGGTTCAAGACCGTCCACCTTGCAGCTTCTTGGGATACTTTACAAACATTGAATATGCACGGGACGTCGCCCGCTCAAAGACGATCCGTAGACTGATGAAAAGGCGGAAGAAAAAGCGAACCTGCAAACATTTAAATACTGCTAATCCTACTTTGCTTGAACTTCAGGTCATATAAAATGCTCGCTTTGGCATACTTGATCTGTCATATTACATTCTCACACTAAGCCATTCATCCTATTGGATCATTGCTTCGACAAATTTGAAATATCAAATGGTTTGGACTGGAAGAGTTTGAGGAATATTTTTTTGTCCGCTATGGCGTCTACGTATTTCAGTCGAGATTTCCGCAGTCCGCGCTCAATAATAACGGTTAACTTGCAGTCGAGATTGCCGCTGTCCGCGCTCAATAATAACGGTTCTTGCAGTCGAGATTGCCGCAGTCCGCGCTCAATAATAACGGTTAACTTGCAGTCGAGACTGCCGCAGTCCGCGCTCAATAATAACGGTTAACTTTTAGTCGAGATTGCCGCAGTCCGAGCTCAATAATAACGGCTAACTTGCAGTCGAGATTGCCGCAGTCCGCGCTCTATAATAACGGTTAACTTGCAGTCGAGATTGCCGCAGTCCGTTCTCAATAACAACGGTTAACTTGCAGTTGAGATTGCCGCAGTCCGCGCTCAATAATAACGGTTAACTTGCAGTCGAGATTGCCGCAGTCCGCGCTCAATAATAACGGTTAACTTGCAGTCGAGATTGCCGCAGTCTGCGCTCAATAATAACGGTTAACTTGCAGTCGAGATTGCCGCAGTCCGCGCTCAAAAATAACGGTTAAGTTACAGTCGAGATTGCCGCAGTCCGCGCTCAATAATAACGGTTAACTTGCAGTCGAGATTGCCGCAGTCCGCGCTCAATAATAACGGTTAACTTGCAGTCGAGATTGCCGCAGTCCGCGCTCAATAATAACGGTTTACTTGCAGTCGAGTTTGCCGCTGTCCGCGCCTAATAATAACGGTTAACTTGCAGTTTTTTGCTTCTAAGACCAAACGCGGAATAAATGTTTGATACGCCGATTTATTTGAGTAAAATAATTTATAATTAGACATAAGTATTCTGTATTAAATGAAATATTTCATAATGTAGAACCATCAAATAAGCAAATGTTGCACGTCCTTGCCCTTAATAAGTTTATTATTTGAATCAGTATATGCATTAAATGACCCAATGCCAGCAACACGTTGCTGATACCACTGCTAGGAAGAGCGGCACCGATCATCACAGAGCGGGAAACACGTTGCTGATACCACTGCTAGGAAGAGCGGCACCGATCATCACAGAGCGGGGAACAGCCGCCATTGCACAAAACATCGGCTGTGCTATTGGAACAAAATATAGCAAACTTTAAGTACAAGCACTTCATAAATATAGCAATACATAGATGATATGTACCAAGTCTCCGTCAGAGTGAGCTGTTCTGAAGCAAACATTTGCTACTTGAATATACTTAATATTCATTTGTAGGAATGGGTAGTGAATAAAATTACTTCTACATCGTAACAATCTATGGACATTATTCTTATTTGATTAATAAGTCTTAACAAAGAAATCATAACATTGAGCTATTGATTTACAGGAATACATTTTATTAAGTTAGGTCGACTGACACTTATGTACTAACTGACGTTAAACAAAGATATTAAGAGCAGAAAATGTTCACAATGGGTTTGTATATAAGTTTACTTATGATTTTTTTTTGCACACAAATCACAAATTTTGAAGTTAACTTCATACCTAATAGGTTACATATATGCACGATAAAAACATTTCAATGAACTAATAAAAGGAGCTAGTAATTGAACAGATTCCTAAATGTACAAGATAACATGAGATGTGAGTTTAGGAAACAAAAAAAACATATTGGAAAGGAAATGAAACTGATGCATAACAAATGTTTGACATGAAAACTTGCATAGTGAAAGAAAATTACTGTTCAAGAATTTCTGCTCGTAGAAGTTTAAACTAGTATCATTTTTGTTCCCGTTCAACGGTACCTATACTGAAACTCGTTCTTATATATGTATCAATTGAATTGTGAGCTTCGCAGCCCGTGTTCAAAACAGAGTTAGGATGGTGATGATGAGATAAGGTAAATTTGCCGTATGGCTAAGAAAAGTTGACGTAGAGGTATTTCTTGCCTTATAATCGTTATCAATATAAGTTAAATGACTCAACGCTATGCGTATAAACAAAAACGGCGGCGGTAAAGTAAATGATGTGACCCAGTGGGGGAATGTTCCTTTAACGAAAGAGAGGCAGAGTGCGGTCACATTTGCTGGCATGGGATAGTGTTCTAATGACAGGCTTTTGACTAACAATGATAGTTCTTTGTTTGGTGGGTAGCAACATACTCGTTAATACCATAAGTCAGAAAGAAAGAAATCCGTCTGGAATTCAAAAGATCTGTTACAGAATTGTTACACAATTTCATTTGTTTTGAGGTTGCCAAACAATTTATATAATTTCCCGGCTAAAAAAGAGACCCTTCCAGTTAAGTTTCTCGTATTTTTTTTCACCGAGAATCGTTGTTTCTGTCACATTCACAATTGATTCTGTGTGTCAAGCACGGGTCTCTGTGTGTCAAGCACGGGTCTTTGTGTGCCAAGCACGGGTCTCTGTGCGTCAAGCACGGGTTTCTGTGTATCAATCATGGGTCTCTGTGTGTCAAGCACGGGTCTCTGTGTGTCAAGCACGGGTCTCTGTGTGTCAAGCACGGGTCTCTGTGTGTCAAGCACGGGTCTCTGTG
>SDVV010043867.1:0-10211 GCA_016164225.1 Gammarus roeselii
TATACATATATATTCCGCTTCATTCGTCATTTTGGATTCTTTAAGTATCATATTCAATAAGTCGGTATGTGCGCTCCTTCAATGTAATAAATATACTGAAGCTTCAGTTTTCAACTCGGGCTTCAACTCTGTTTTCACACTGCAAAATTAGCTAATTTTTATAGTGCTATGTGGGTATTTTTGGAGTATAATTGTAGTCTAAGCACTATGAAACATTCATCAAGTTATTTACCACGCAAGCGCTTTCTCCACATAACTTAGGACAAATGCTGATATCGTTCTGTTACGGTAAGCAGGCCAGATTCCCCCTCTCCATTTTCTACCACCTTCTTCATTGTGACATCATTTAGACTCAAACACGATCGACGTGGAAGAGTTTGTCTACACAGCTGCTTCTTCACCGAGTGTCCAACTGGACCAATGAGGATAAGCAGTACTTCTTGGTCTAGACCAGGAAAGATTGGTCAGAAATCCGTGCAATTGTTTTCATTCCTCAGCTCTTCAGTCGAGAACATGTGTCGTGAGGTGGCCAGGCCTCAGCCTCGCTGTTGTCCAGCAAACTACCTCTAAAGAGGTGCCGTGGTTTCCTAAGTAGACATTCTATTAAACAAATCACCACGGAACGAAGTGTGTATTGAACCGCAGACTAAATGAGGAATGCATTTGATGAATATTTTTCTGTTATATATGGCTGTAACCCATGGAAATCCTGACAGCGTGAGAGCAGTGGTCAACACCACGATTTTCTTTGTTATGAAGACGTGATTGAAACTGGTATCTTTACTTACACTCAACATTAGAAAAATAATGCACCAAACTGGGGAATTTACTGAGTCAGGCCGTAGACTGGTACTACTGTACGCCAGCTTATTTTTTATTTAAATAGAATTGTTATAAGAACAAACGTCCAATACAATGGCAGTCGTTGAGGTGGCGTTCTATTGGGAACAGGCCCGTACCGATTTCGGGATACTCTAATCGCCCCACAGTAAAAACCTCCTCGTGGGGGGAACCTGTGCTCCGCAGAACGCGAAGAGAGTCTGTCACCATGCGCCGATCTTCGCCCGTCCGTTATAAGTGGATTGATATCCTTGATTCTACTACCCGAGAAAATATAAATTCTCAGAGCCTAAGTCTAAATTCTGATATCTTAAATTTGTTCAAGATCCCCTGGTATCGCAAAATGCAAATAAATTAGCATCGAATTCCTTCAGAGTCAACTGCAATTTTTTTACAAAAGTTCCTGGCTGAAAGATTTTTTCCTGAGTAGCCTATATAATCAGGCTTGCCGAATGCTGCATCCTCGAATCCAGGCATGAAATGCAATTATCGACACACAGGATATAACCATATTGTAAGAGGATTGGAGCTGGGGACTAAATGGTTTGCACGACGGGTCTTTTCTGAAGATGAGACTGCCTTCGTCAAAGGCAGATCGTCCCACGACTACGCGGCGGACAATTTCAGCATGTCAGGGCTGCCAAGTTAAATCAAGTCATCCCGACAACGTAACGAAACGCACATTTTACGAAATTTCCGAATTTGTATTTGTATTTGCTTCCATGTTCCACTGGAGTCCCAACGCGAAGTTAATGCAGACTCCCCCGTAGGGCAGTCGAAATTTCCGAAGAGCAGTAGTAGATTAAAAGTCATTCTGCATTACTGAGTACTGTAGATATATTTTGCAGACATTGCGTGCATACCGTTTTATAACTAATTTCAAAATGTTAGTTACCAAGAATGGCTTAACAGTTTCATAAGCACAGATTCAACGCTATCAATCATGAACTTCTCAAAAAAACAGGGTTGTTGTGACAGTGTCTGCGTGAAACTTATAATTGAACAGGAACGTACTTCGTCGCTACTGATATCGCAGAAGACTGCAATAAACTAAACAGTGTCTCTGCATTATGCTGGACCAACCAGCAAACTTTTAATCTCAGGACAACCAAGCTCTGCGGCGCTCTGCTTCCGAATGGTCAAATCTAGGGTCAGAACCCATCACATCACTTACACTAATTTTTCTTCAGGTTCGTTCCGATAAGGAAGTATTTACCATCTTGTTTCACCGATAATAAATGCATTACGGTTACATGTAACATGCATTTTTACTACTTTAAGTACACTAGTGGGATACACGTAGGCCTGCATTGTACTGTTGTAAAGTCGCGTATAAACTTGAAGAAAACAAGTTGAATAACGTCTCGCTTTCAAGTGTTCATTCGTGAAATGAAAATGTGACTAGTGTGATTTGATTTGAGCCTCATTTCCACCAGAGCCTCAACGGGAGTCATAATACTGACTAGTGTGGTGCGAGGAGATTTTGGGTAAATTTCTATGCAACTTTATCTTGGCACCTTATTTTGCCCGACAGGGGTGGTTGAATATAAATATGATTCACTTGAGAAGTTTTCAGATCGTATTTGCGTCAGATAATACATCGGTATAGGCTACATATATAAGACATATAGTTATTGATTTCCTAAGCTATATTTGAGCATTGTTCTACTTGAATTGTTCAATACAGAATATTTTGCTTTGTCAGAGTAACTTCTTAACATTATCAAGTTATCTATTTTCTTCATGTAATCAAGTCTTCCTACTTGAACTCTGGTCTCGCACAATCGAAATAGACTTGATAATGATGAAGTGATGCGGTGTGGACGTCATTGCAAAACGATCAGTCTCTGCTTCTTGTACCCGCAAGCAATACCCTGACAATTTAAAGTGTTACTTATTCTCCGATATAAGCAGCTCACAATTAAGGAATTGAGAGGGTCAATGAACAAGAAAAATATCGTTCGACGCTGTTAACTGCTCCCATTATCTTAAATGGCCGCCTCGTCAAGGTTTTCGTTGATGTGCGCTATGATTTTGTTCGGTTGGGCAACGTTTTATCTCAGGCGCCATCTGACGACCATCTCAACTTCGACAGGTAAGTGAATGAATGACCTATTCCTTCAATTTTTTTCTGATACGTTGAGCATTATTAGTCCATTTCGTTCATTGATCCCGTAAATATAAGGACTGATTCTTTGGAGTGTTCCGTAATTTTTTAGTGTATTTATTCAGACTGCGGCACTTCATTTTCTGTAATGGAAAAGGCCCTCATTTTTTAAAAAGCTATTTTTAACCCAAATCAAGAAAGTCTCCATGTACATTCCCTCCATCCATAATTTTGAATGCTGCTCCTAGAAGGGACGTCTCTGTTTGCCAACCAAAATGTGTCAATTTTCAATATACTCCTCCCAACTTCACCTTAAATCGCACTCGCACTTTCGAGCTTCTATACGAACATTTCTCTGACAATGCTGCCCTTAGTATAAGCGAGTAATGAACGACACGAGTATTTTCCATCGACATTAGCTGATAATTCGTCAGGTACTTTAGTTTTTGCCAAAACATCGAAACCTGAATCGTGTGATTTTCGAGAGATTTCAACTCTTTCTCTTTCCTCAAGAATAAACCCCCCTTGGCCATCTGTTAGGTTCACGGGCCGCATGGAGTCACGGCCCAACCGAGGGGGGTGTCACCCTTTTTTCCCTTCAGACTCTCCTCTTCTTCACCCGTTACTATCTCTCCTTTTCTCCCCCATCCTGATTTGCTTGACTTTTTATTTACCTCCTTTGTATCTTATGTTTAGCTCAAATTTCCTTAAACTCGTCTCAGACTCCTTGTTATAAACTCTCCTAATAGTCGCTGCACACAAACACACATACACACGCACGCACACACAGACACACACACTCAAACATTCACCCACCGGTTTTAACTATTCTCCTTTCGTGTGGCAAATAACAGCCAAGTTGCGCTCTTTCTTTCATGCAATCTTTTTCTACGACTATTCTTCTTCTTATTTTTATTCTTGCTGTTCTCATGCGTAAAATTCCCTACACCCAGTGTAGATCTCATGCATGGGATCCCCGTTTTCTGTTTCTTCTTCATCTTCCCTCTCAGAAGGTGTTGGAGCGCCCTGCCCGCCCGCACCTTAAGGACTACTGCGGATCCTTGGGGCTCTGAAGCAGGGTAGGTAGTAGTAGTAGTTGCTTCCATGTTTCATGGAGTCCCAACGCGAAGTTAATGCAGACCCCCCCGTAGGGCGGTTGCCATCCGGGGAGTGCTAGGACCATATGGCCTCAGCACCATGGAAGTTCCTGTACCTCCTGTGGCACCCGTACATACCATAGACGTTCATCGCGTAAAGGACTTTGACTTTGCGCAGTAGTAAACCTCAACTCGAACATTGAAAAGGAAGAAAAACAAAGACTAACTTGTTGCAGCACTGTTTGCTGGTTTGACATTCGGCGCCAGAAGGACGACGACTCCCGCGCGCTAGAAAGCCTCGTCACTCTAATCTAATCTTTACTCCAGAATTGGCTGCTCATTGAAAGCCATTTTGGAATTCATATTCAAGGATGGGCTATTTTTATGCTTGAAATTGTACAGCAAATGCACATATTTTTTGTTTGGAGTATAAAACAATTCTACTTGAATGTTAGCAGTTCCCCAGAACCCCATGATATCTGGTCAGAGACCGAGCAACCTATTTCATTTTATAAAAAAACTGTAGTCTTCTTAGAAACAGAAAGAAAACAAAAGTGCATATGATTGAAGGATTTTTCATCATTCATTGATAGCTTGCACTTTATCGTCAGGAAATGAACGAGGAGAACTTATTTTGTTCGAGAAAGACGTAAACTGTGACCTATCATTATTATGAATTTAACTATAATAACTCACACGTTCACACATGTCCTCTATGGGATAGCATAGTTATTGGTTATAACATAAATGATTGATATTTTGAATAGAGATGTGATATGCAAAAAAAAAAATCAAGTACTCGAAATTCTTCACCTTCAAAGGGTGTACTAATTACAACATAAGATTTTTTTTCTCTGGGTTAATATTTTTTTGGCAGGTTCAAGCCTGAACGGGATCAGGCTCGATCATCCATCCATCCAGAGTTTGGATACCAGTCATGAACACAAGCTATGGTCGAACAAAGAATTGCCAACGAATGAATTAAACAATTCTCTACGGGTCCTTAGACGAGGTTAGTATTTACGCACTTCGCGTAAAGCTTCATCCGCGTATTCATTTAGAAATTCACTAGATCGAGGATGCCTTGCTTGAACGCAAAAGGTGTACTAGAGTTTGAAAATGTCTAGGATAGTGTTAATGTTCAGCCGCGTTCAAGGTCAACAGTTGAATGCGACCGTTCATCCAAGTAAATTAACGATGACGGGAATTAGAAAGAAAAAATATTGCTGGGAAGCTAAGCTATTGTATACCAACAATCACCTGTTCTATGGAAGTAGGCCAGCTCGGAGAGTTGGCGCTGAGTAGTAGTGGTAATAGAGCGCGTTCAAACAAGCAGAATGACGGAATAATCTCCTTCAAAACGCTAGTCATTCGTGCGCATTTCTTCAGATAATAATTATTAATCCGCTCCAGAAAATATAATATAGTATTTTTGACGTTGTAAATGACTGTCATGTTATTAAATGAAGCTTATTACACTGATATAAATTGTAAACAGTGTTCCGATGGCGCAAAATCTAGTGCACCTTCAACGATGAACACATAATTTTTTAATCCAGTGGTTACCACTGTTTTACATTCGATCTCGTACGCTCTTTAACCTGCCCAGTCTCACAGTACCACTATGGCACACCCATAAATATCGATGAATGAAACTAGTAACTCTAACGTATCATCTTGCTATCAAGAGAAACTCTCGAACAAGAATCTTTTCCACACCTCAGCTCCGTCACCCCGCCCATAAGTTTTTCCACGATAAAGATTTTTTTTTGTATTCGCGTGACGAAAAGACCCTCACTCAACCCACTCGACCTGCTACCGTGTTCTATGAATGCAGGGTCTTCCCCAATCACCGCCATTCGACGCATCTCCCCTATAAGGACGCTGTTGCGAGTTGCAAAACATCGACAATTAAAAGATAGTTTTGTTCAGCGAATTCATGAAACTGAATCACCTCAACGGCCGCCCTTGGCGAGCATCACCATTCCTTTGAGGGTAGCGACTCTCAAGACATCACAATCCTCTGCTTATTGTTCCTATCTCGCAACAGAAATGTCTAACTAACTGGTGTGTAATTTTGCAGAGTGAACTCAAATCCACGCCTTTTCTTTAATCTGAGAGAGGGTAGTATGATCTAAGATGAACTTATTTTTTGGTTTTCTGCAGGTGGCAAACGGTACTTGTCGTTTCAAAAATATTTGAACGGCAGCCCAAAATAACTGCACAGGCCAGAAGATCAAGTGGATGGGGTTGAACCTCGTGGATGGAGTTCAACCACCTGGATGGACCTGGGCTATTAAGCATCATATTTCTGCATGCGGCTGGTCAATAATGATCCGATGAAACGCCCTAACATTTCGTCAATTATCTTCAAGTTTTCGTTCACGATTATGTTGAGCATGTCCATGTATACTGACATTTGGAGAAAAATCCTTCGTTAAGTAAAGCGGTGACAAAATCCACCCGATCACCGAAACTTGACGTGAAATATAGGCACGTTGACAGCATCAACCGAGGTTAAGGCTGGTTATGACTAGACGTGAAATATATGCACGTTAACAGCATCAACCGAGGTTAAGGCTGGTTATGACTAGACGTGAAATATAGGCACGTTGACAGCATCAACCAAGGTTAAGGCTGGTTATGAAATAATTCCTGAGTGTTATGATTTGCCAAGCTTGCATTAGTCTGAAATTGAATACAGGGACAAAAAATATAATTTGGTTGATTGTTAAAATGAGAAATAATCTCTAAGATGATTGCGAGAAAGAAAAATCATGTACACAGTGATGCACCCAGGGTTTGGTAAATATTTTAAGCCTCTTCAAATAGAGGGTGACTTGTGATCACAAAACTCAAAAAGGTTGTGTAAATAATACCAAATTACACAAAAGTGTTTGTGAAGTAAATAAGATATAGTCATGTAAACCGACCGTGGATAGATGAATTGAATTTATCGTGTACTAAAAGGATTCTGCAAACTTTACATATACACACAAAAAAATAATTAGTCAGCTGGACGTATTTAGAGTAGCCTTGGCTGTGCCTCTTTAAATTACAAAGAGTAACACACGAGTCTTTTTTAGATCCAGCTGACTACTTTATATTGTCAAACTAGATATCCTGCTAAAGCAGGATTACAATTTCAAATCCATGTATATAAAATATTAAGTTCCACAATCAAATTGATTGCTATGTGGGATTGTTTTATGTAGTCATATGGCTGGACTATCTCGGTATAGTCAACCGGTGAGCCGACTAACCCAAAATCGGTCGATCTATTGCTGGATGACGTCATGATAGTCAAACTGACAATAAATCTGATGCTGGAGAAATCAAATCTGGTGCTGGATGGGTATGAAGTAATCCGATTTTTTTTCTTGTAAGTTTTAGTTATCCAGCGTTTGAAAATAAGCAGACTGACCAATTTATATAATTAGTCAAACATGCATGGCATGACTACCTTGAAGCTGCTGGACTAATCTGTGACGAATATATTGTTCTAGTGTTCATCATGTTGATTCAGAAAACCCAGTTGATATGTTATTTGAATAAACAGTCTTATTATTTTAATTTTGTGCTTGTCTTGTTTAGAACGAGACCAAGAACATTGTATAGCGACTTCTATATTTCTGCAATCAAATTGACCAGTATCTGTCCCCAAAATGAAATTTATTTTTAGTCTGCATTTTTTTGATGGTATGCAATTTTGATTACTACGAATAAATTCCTTCAATGTGTAGTCAACTTAATTGGTTAACTGTTAAATTACAATGTGAACTTTCTAAGGAACCATCATCGGTGACCGATAAAAATGTAAAGCATGTTGGGCGGCCAAGCACTGAGTCCGTGTTGCTCAATACAAAGCTTCAGTGGATAGAAATAGGGGTTTGTGCCCTGCCATAAAGATCATGTACTTTACTTTCCATCGTAATAAAAATGTAAAGAATGTTTGTAAGTTAATCTTATGAATTGGCATTACTTGCAAGTCGATCACGAACCTTCTTGCATCAATGAACGACTTTGTCTTTGAAAGTATTGACGTTCGTTCACTCCTAGACATTTATACCCCAGTGGGTTAGTACGGATAGACGAATTCAGTAATTGGAAATGTTAGTGAGCGGAAAATCTGAAACAGGCTGAACGAAATTTTCAATTTATTTGAAGGTGAAATTTCATAGCCTAGCACCCTAATGAAATATTTCTGTTTCTCATCAAATGGAGTTTCAGTGTATTCAGTTTCTTATTTTCATTTGTCCAATAAGTACTATCTGGCACTAGTCGTCCGAAGTTTGGAGTGAGTCGTTTCAAAGCGAGCACGTGGCTTCGCGTGTAAGTTTGCAACACATTTCCGGCATCTCGAAACTATGAACATGACCTTTTGCCAATCAATTTATTTTATACGCGACCAGAGCTTTAATCAAGTCTTAACTTGATGATTTGTTATTTGATAACTGCTCTGAGTCTAGGCCTATTGGACGGTGCTTGGATTGATTCTCATGGAATTGTCAATTACAAATAACGAAGGTAAGAGTTGGTATATCGTCCAGCTCCTCAACATAATTGATCAAACAGAAGAGTTTACGTGATAAAAACACGGAAATAAACTTCTTCTTCAAAATCTGTTCCAATTCGATGATTTTGGTCCTGAAATGTTTTGCATTTTTAAGCTTGTATGATCAAAATATTACCGTTAGAATATGTAATATATTGAATTGAAAGATAGGTTTCAATGCGTGAAAAAATTGATTTGGCCTAACCTGCAAGAGCATCCATTATAAATTCTATATTTTTAGATAAACATCAGAAGAAAATTTGTGTAGACATTCCGATTATCGTTTCATTCTTCCAGATGCTTAAACGAAACCGATAACGATATAAGAGGATCGATAACGATATAAGAGGATCGATGCAGATATAAGTGGATCGAGAACGATATAAGAGGATCGATGAAGATATAAGTGGATCGAGAACGATATAAGTGGATCGATGAAGATATAAGTGGATCGAGAACAATATAAGAGGATCGATAATGATATAAGAGGATCGATAACGTTATAAGAGGATCGATAACGATATAAGTGGATCGATAACGATATAAGTGGATCGATAACGATATAAGTGGGTCGATAACGATATAAGTGGGTCGAGAACGATATAAGTGGATCGAGAACGATATAAGAGGATCGATAACGATATAAGTGGATCGAGAACGATATAAGTGGATCGAGAACGATATAAGTGGGTCGAGAACGATATAAGTGGGTCGAGAACGATATAAGTGGATCGATAACGATATAAGTGGATCGAGAACGATATAAGTGGATCGAGAACGATATAAGTGGATCGAGAACGATATAAGTGGATCGAGAACGATATAAGTGGATCGAGAACGCTATAAGAGGATCACCGATACATGTATCTGTATACTGCCCACCCCTGCCCGTTGGTAGTAGCAACAATGTTGATGCCGCTGCACATGATTTCAAACAGGAAATAATGTTCTTGAATGCGTTCAGTTGGTGCCTTGCTGCCCTCTAGTGAGCGCGTAGGTGGCCAAGGGCTGCTCATCTCTCTGCTAACTGCGGTTTTATGTAGTGAGGTTCAATTGTAGTTTGATAGTCTCCCTGACAGTATCTTCCACAAGCGACTGTGATGATGCCATCGATCTTTGAAACATCAAATACATGTTGACAAGAAATAAATCATTGTCGATACAAGCTAAGCTTGGTCACGGTTCAGTGCCCTGGAACCATTCCGGGTGATATCGATTGGAAGTGGTGCATGTTCAGGAGGAGTACATACACCTGTGTGTGCATGTGAGGGGTGTATGTTTGTGTGCCAAACATACAGTAACTGTGCACAGCTACGTGGCATCATTTGTTCGTGTTCTCGTGTCATCATTTGTTCACGTGTTTGTTAGGCAGTGTTCTTGTTCGTGTGTTTGTTAGGCAACGTGCTTGTTAGTGTGCTTGTTAGGCAGTGTGCTTGCTCGTGTGCTTGTTAGGCAGTGTTCTTGTTCGTGTGCTTGTTAGGCAGTGTGTTTGTTTGTGTGCTTGTTAGGCAGTGTTCTTGTTCGTGTGCTTGTTAGGCAGTGTTCTTGTTCGTGTGCTTGTTAGGCAGTGTGATTGTTAGGCAGTGTTTTTGTTCGTGTGCTTGTTAGGCAG
>SDVV010043868.1:0-10211 GCA_016164225.1 Gammarus roeselii
GGGGGGGGGGGGAAAGGTCCCTTGGGTTCCAATAGAGCCCGACAAATCCCGGAGGGTAACCCCAAGTCCCCCGGGTCTTCCCGAGCTCCCCAGGTCCCTCGAGACCCCTCGTCTCAGCTCATCTCGAATCATTTCGGCCTGTCTCGGCTCGTCGCGACCAACTCGACTCGCCTCAACATGTTTCGACTGATCTTGACGCACATCGACCAGCCTCGACGCGGCTCTCCCCCTCTGCCATAGCGATCATGTGGACTGCAATAACAAAAAATTTCACTCAAGCATTTTAGGGTGGGAGTGGGGTGGCAGAGGTGTCTCGGGTGTCAAAAGAGCCCGATGAATCCCGGAGGGTAACCCAATTCCCCCGGGTCCCCCGAGCTCCCCGGGTCCCCTCGTCTCAGCTCATCTCGGCTTGTCTCAAATAATTTCGGCCTGTCTCGGCTCGTCGCGACCAACTCGACTCGCCTAAACATGTTTCGACTGATCTCGACTCGCCTAAACATGTTTCGACTGATCTCGACGCACCTCGACAAGCCTCGACGCGACCCTTGCCCTCTGCGCCAGTAATCCACGGACTGTAACGGTGAATTGTTCTACTCAAGCATTTCACATATATACATTTGTCTGTGTATGGGTTTCACAGCGTGGGGAGAGGGAAGCAGAGGTCCCAAGATTCAAATGGGCCTCAAGCGGGTCCTGAAGTTCCTCGGGAGGGTCCCGAAGTGCCTTCACCCGTCACGAAATTATGAACTTTTGTTTCGAAACCACCCCCCCCCCCTTTCTTCCCACACTATGCAGCAACAGTATATTAAATCGATAAAATCTTGGACCTTTCCTTAGGCAAATATTGACGTCCGACAATATGAGGTGCACCATTTAAGTGATGGCTCTGTTGTGTTGTAGTAGTGTAAACCCACCTACTTCTTTTTAATTTACATCTTTTAGCTTGTTTCAACAAATTTACAAAATCAAAATAAGCTAAGAGACTTCTGTCGACCCTTGCGTTTTCTGTTTTTCCATTGCTTAAAAAGCTTTTATTGTTTGTTGCTTTGTCTGAACTAATCATACATTTCTGTTTCCTCCCTCACTTTGATGTTTGTTTTCTAAATGAAATTCGTGCATGCCAATCAGACAGGTCATAAGCATGCCTGCCATTATCATTATGAAGGTCAAGTCACCACCGTGCAGTTGTGGAAGGCTAGAATAGTGTGCCTGCAGCTGACAAATTCGAGGCCGCTGTGGCCCAGTGGTTAGCGTGTCCGACTGCAGTGTCAGCCTCTGGTGTTGCAGGTAGCGAGTTCGAGCCTCGGCATGAACACGGCGGTCTAGACAACTCAGGTTGTCAAGTGTGGAGAGTTACCCAAGGTTGTAAATGATGAGAAGTCACCCCCAGTCAATGCTGAAATTTGGAGGATGGCTGTTATTATAATTATTTTGATTCCATTCCTATTCAGGGCAGCTACAAGATTTTATAGGTTAATTCACATGTCTCCAGCATGGCCTGCTCTGACTAGTGAAGTCATAATAGTATGAATTTCTTTGGGTACCCTGCAGATTGTTGCTTTCAAAGTTATGCAAGTGGCCAACTAATCAACTGCTCTGATCTACAGGAAAAACTTATTTTCCATACATGGCTACATACCTGCTGACACACAGCATCAACAAGTTTAAATTGAGCTCTATACTGTCAAGTGCCACACTGTGCAGTTGCTTTGTGCTGTACACACCAAATTTTTACCTTCCTGAAACTAACAATCTTACCTTGTTCTGTATGCAAGCAAGTTTTCAACCCAACTCCATCTCACCTTGGGCTGTATGCATTCCAGTTCACCATTGTGCAATCTCCACAATACATGCTGAGTTTGGTCCCCTCCAATAGCAAGGTTCATGGTGTGAAGTGGGGCAAACCAGCTTTCCCACAGTTCATTGCTTTGCAAGTTAGCAAGTAGAGAGTCTCCCACCAACAACACATCAGGCTCCAACTCATGAGCCTGGTTCACAAATCGTTGGTGCTGGGAGAAAGACAAGTGATGAGATGAGTTTCATAGCAGTAAATTGCCTTTGTAAGTTGAGCAACCCATCAAGAAGTAATAGAATATTGCATGAATCTGAGCATAATTGAACATGCTATTTGCAACATGAACAATAAATGAGAAAAGAAAAAGGTAATAACAACAATATCTGATCAATTTCAGTTATATAACAACAAGGAGAGCTAGCAATATTGTAGGCTTCACATAATTTTAGAAATGAAAAGCTTGCACATTTTAGAAGCAATAAGAATAAGTATTGTGGTAGCTACCTATGTAATACCCATGGAATATTGGTAGACAGTTATTGGTAGGTGAAATGAGAACCTTTGTATCAACACTTTGACCCTAAAAATCCAAATTAACCTGTCTTTATAGCTGCAGTGATTAAATTATTATAAATTGACTCACCATGCTCATCCATCTGCCATCATTTTGCAAGTCAACAACAGGTGTTGGTATTGCTGCAGGATTCATTGTAGCTAACTTGTCAATATCTGAGCTGTATTGAGTGGAGTCAAGTTCAAATTATTTCACTGAAGTTAGACTATGTTTACTAACAATTAAATATAACTATTACCTAACTAAAGATCAAACTAAGAAGTTAACAACGTATGTAGGCATAAACAATTATCAAAAATCAACAGTTATTATTAAATTGAATAACTAACTTTACCACAACCATTCTCAAGGGTTTAACTAGTTGCATAGGTGAAGTGACTCCCTGCCACTTCCACAAATTGCATTATAACTGAAAAACAAACCATGAAATGGTTTAATATACTATTTCTATAGTATATTACTACTATAATAACCATCAAACATTAGCTATAGGTTTCAAGATTCAGCCTTTTCTAAATAATGTAATGAATAAAATTGAGCATCAAGCTATTTGCACATGGATGGAGAAGTAACCTGCAGCATTGGGGTATTGCCCTACACCCATCAAATCATGATGTTTGTCACCAAGAAGAATTGTTGTGATTGGTATTGGGATTGCATCACATTCATATTATTGCCTCAGCTCCCTTTATTATCTTGGTTCAGAATAACAAAAATGGTTACTGTCAATGTCTTGGAAATCACTAAGTATCAGTAGCAACAGTTGTTCATGTATAAAACCAAAACTGCCTATTATTTTATTTGTCTCCCATTGCGTCCAGTTGAAATTATTGATGGAAACAGCTCAGGGGTGGATGAATAATCTGGATCTGTTTTGCTGGAGGACCCTGTTGGAAAATGATAAGAGGCTAGCACTGTTATCTGAGCCAGTGCATGTCAATATTGGCGCCCAAACAGGGACATCATCTTGCTGCTAGCTGCCTAATGAAAGTGACTGGATGCTTGGAGTCTGGGTAGCTGTTTTGAAGTGAATATTTGATTGATACATTTGTTGGGGAGCTGAGGCAATTGGATCCATTGCTGATTAAAATGGCACCAACCTTCACCATGGCGCCCTCCCTGGTGAACATACCAGGCTTGGCTATGGCTGCACCCTTAGCAGTGACATGCATCTTAGCTGGACCAAGAGTAGCATCATCTCACCAAACATTGGCCTCTGCAGTCTTCAGTGGGCCTTTCCATAAAGCAGTATATACCTGGAGTTGCAGCTGTGGATAGTTGTTCTGGGGGTCATGAGAACCGAAAAATCATGTCATTACCAGTATCAGCTGTTCAGATGACCTCACCATCTTGTGCTTATGGTGACCAGGCAGGCCGGCCTCTGACCTTGCAAACAGGCGTGCAAGCAGAGCCATGTGATAGCTCCGTCAAATCTCATGTGGAATTGAAACTATTGATTCAACTACAGTCCGTTCTTCAGCAGTCAAGATGCCAACAAATTCGTGCAGACTTTTTGGCAGGTAAAGTTATTGATGCAGAAAATCTTGGATCTCTGGTGGCAGTGTTGGAAGCTCTTGGTGGATTGATTTGTATTGATTGGCCCGGTTAACATTGCTGCTGGAGGCAATCCTGCAGCAATCCTGCAACAATGCTGCTGAGCATTTGAAGAGGCTGAATAGCCGCAGTCTCCTTGTGTCTAGTGAATATTGTGGAACTGGTGGGGAGGAGAAATATACCTATGAAGCATTATTGGACATCATTATTAAACTGCTGGACAGCAACTATTGGAACAGTATTCTGGAAGGTGATCTCAGCTTTTCATCTAGCCTTGGTTGGAGAAGTACCAATGGTAATTCATCAGATGACAGTTCCATTTGTTGTAGGGTCAGTGCCGGTGAGAAGCTTGTGGGGTCCTCCACTGAACCTCAATCATTGGAAGCTGCTGTTGGAGGTGCTGATTGTGAGAGGTTTGATGCTTTACCCTATTATCAATCCAGCCCAAAGCATCGGTGTCAGGAGCTGTTGAACGCTGATGACAGAAATTTTATTCATTCAAGAGGCATCACTCCACAGAATTTAGCTGAAACTGAAATTAGTGGTGATTGGGATAGCTTTGATGAAAGCAATGAAGATATTCCTTTAAATGACACTCGCATAAATATTCCTATTTTCCCCTCACGTAAGGCTGTTATTTCTGAACCCTTTTCATCCAAATGGCAGGCAACCACCGAGAGAATTCTTTTGTGGCTATGAACATTATTTCAATGCCACTTATTATGGTGGGCAACAAGCTTGCACCCAAATTCTTGGCAAGTTTCTGGTAGGTGAAACGAAAGATGCTTTTGATGCACTTGGAGGAACTCGATTAAAGTACATTGACATGAAGCAGTAATTGTGTGAGTGGTACCAATCTCAGAGGATTAGCCAAGCTTGTTGGAGGAGGGGTTGAGTTTCAAAAAGCTAAAATGAAAGAAGGGGACACTTTTCTACTATATTTCATGCGACTGGGAGGGATTGCTCAAAGGTACGCTCATGAGCTTGGAAAGAAGGTACTTAAGAAGGTTCCCAAATGGTTTGTGGCCTCAGTGGAAAGAAACAAAGAAGTGAAGATCATGATTGGGAAAAACCCAGGTGTGACATGGAGTGATCTTAAAAAACTGGCCAATTTCCATGACCGGAAGAGAAAGAAATTACAACTGGAGCGCCTTGATTTGACCAAATTCCAACCATATTTACCTGAGAGTGAATGTGATCAAAGTGTGATTGATCAGAATATTTTACCTTGACAGAAGCAAAGAGTTTTCGATAATACCAAGAATCAAAGGAAAAACTAGTCCTGTTGTCTGCAACATTTGCAATTGTAAGGGACATGCTACCACCAGCTGGTGGTATAAGATTGATGCATGTACTCAGTGTGGAAGTTCAAGCCATTTGAAAGAGCAATGTTCCAGGTTGTCAGAATCAATTGAAATTTTTTTTTCCTGACCATTGTGATGATCACTCTCAGTTGGTGCAGCATCAATTGCATCAGTAACCTATAAATCCACTCATGGAGGAGCCTTCGCCACTTCAACAAGATCAAGAGCAGTTAAACTGTATGGCTTTGAGACTTAAAGTTGCAGAGCATTGTATTGGAGCCTTCCCTGATGAGAATAGTTCTAACCAGTTGGATTTAGAACTAATGTCTTCAAATCTTACTTCCCCAAGTGGGGTGCAGGAGATGGATAAACTGTCAACCAATAATGATGCCAGAACTGGGTGGCTCACACTGTTCGATTTGCCTGGGAAAAGTGTCCTGAGGCTCTACCCAGGGAAATACCAGTAACTGCTACTAATGTGATTTTTTCTCCTCGTGTTGAAACATGGAACATGTCTTTTGATTTGTGTTTGATTGTGCACTGCTGTTTGTGCAGTAACTGGGGTCCCCCAGGAAGGATGTGACATAGAATTGTAAAGATGTAACATGTGTTCATCTGGCTGTGCCAAGGAGGATGGTAAAACTTGTTTATTCAATACACAATCCAGTTAGTATGAGAAATTGAAGTTGACTTCTTGCCATCAAAGTCTAATCCAAATAACTCAAATACCTGCCAACATGAGGTCATGATTTTGTTGGGTATCCTGTGTCTCTTACCTTTGCCTCTTACCTTTGCAGCCCCCTCCAGCAGGACCACAGCAAATGAGGAGCAGCAGAGCCGGGGCAGGCCAGCACAGCCATGCGCGCCAGCATGCTATTGAGAACAGCGATGTTAACACAGGTATAGGAACTGGAATTAGTGCGCACTATTGGCCATCACATGAACCATCCGCATGAATGAAAAAAAAAATCTAGAACAGCACACTGTACAACAAAGAAGCACACAAAGAAGCAACACATCAGGACAGACACAAACACACACCCACACACCACAACCCACCACTCCAGCATCATAGCAAAAAGCAGACAAATCCAAAGCCAGGACGCCAACACGCTGCAGAAGAACCCGTCCCAACCTAAACTAACTCAAACAGAATATCACCCAAAAACTCCGCAAGCAACCTCTTGAATGCAGCCAGGGAATCTGACTCCACCATAAAACTCGGGAGGCTGTTCCGCAACTGAACACATCGTGCTCCAAAGAATCTCCTCTTGATGTCTGTATTACAAGCCGGCATCAAAAGCTTATAGGGATGGCCCCAAGTTCTCGCATCAGGAGCTCTCCAAAAAATACCCCCCTAGGTCGGCGCCACCATCCAACCTGCAGATGATCCTCCAGTATTTAATAAGGTCCGCCCTGAGAAACCTTCCTTTTATAGAAAATAAGCCAAGTTGCTTCAGTCTGGAAAAGTCTGTTATGCAGGCTACAAACCATGAGGTACTAGAGTAGAGAAGTATTTCCAATCCTATTACACATGTTTTGTGATCAATAAAAATGGATGTTCCTCGTCTTCCACCTAAAGAATGATCTGGTGGGGATGTAGCTACCTATTGAAAGTTTGAAAATTATTTTATCGAGTTGATGTTGTCTTTATTTGCTTGAGTCTAAATTTCTTAGGTGGTATCCCTGAGGTTAAACTCGTTTATATGTAAAATTTCAACTATGTTCAATTGCACAGTGGACTTGATTCGTTAATGTGCTTTCATGTGGCCATTCGATCCATGGTGTGTTGCATCAAAGTTGAGATGCTTGGTAATATGTTGTCCCCATTTTATCTAGTATAAAACAGGCTGGTGGGGAGGAGTGTAGTAGTGTAAGCCTGCTACTCATTATTATGTATTTGTTGATTGCAATTGAGTAGTGCAGCCTGTTTCAACCAAAATCAAAGTCAAATTTTTAAATAATCAAACCTATTTAAATCATTTTCCATTTGTTTCAGAGTTTATAACAGATTTAACACTTCCTACCAGTTTGACCAGTGAATAAATAAAATGAAAACTATTGATTCAAATCATGATGTTTGTCACTAAGAAGAATTGTTGGGATTGGTATTGAGATTGCTTCACATTCATATTATTGCCTCGGCTCCCTTTATTATCTTGGTTCAGAATAACAAAAATTTGTTTCTGTCAATGTCATGGAAATCACTAAGTGTCAGTAGCTCAACAGTTGTTCAGGTATAAAACCAAAACTGCCTATTATTTATTTTGTCTTGCATTGCATCCAGTTGAAATTATTGATGGAAACAGCTTAGGGGTGGATGAATAATCTGGAATTGTTTTGCAGGAGGACCCTGTTGGAAAATGATAAGAGGCTAGCACTGTTATCTGAGCCAGTGCACGTCTATAGAGTGATGAGCATTTGTGTGAATGACAGCGTGAGCAGCCCAGTTGCTGTGACGAGTGATGTGCCTCAGGGTTCTGTCCTTGGGCTGCTGTTGTTCCTAATTTATATTAATCACATCTCTAGTGGTCTCTCATGCAAGTTCAAAGCATATGCTGATGACTACAAGTTGTACTTGAGATACTCACGCAAGGACACTGAGTCTGCCGCTCAAGGTGTCCAATCACTGCAAAATGGGTTGGATGCAGTTGACTCTACTGCACAGTCATGGAACCTTGGATTGAATCCAGATAAGTGTGTTGTGCTGCAGTTTTTTAGAGGTCGTATTGATTTTAATGCTTTGGTTCCAGCTAACCATCATATTTGTGTGGTCTCTTACCTTTGCAGCCCCCTCCAGCAGGACCACATCAAGTGGGGAGCAGCAGAGCCGGGGGAGGCCAGCACAGCCATGCGCGCCAGTATGCTGTTGAGAACAGCAATGTTAACACAAGTATAGGGACTGGAATTAGTGCGCACTATTGGCTATCACATGAACAAAAACAAGAAAAATAAACAAATAAATTCCAGAACAGCACACTGTACAACAAAGAAGCAACACATCAGGACAGACATAAACACACACCCACACACACACACCACAACCCACCACCCCAGCACCACAGCATAAAGCAGACAAATCCAAAGCCAGGACGCCAACACGCTGCAGAAGAACCCACACCAAACTAAACAAACTCACAGAATATCACCCAAAAACTCTGCAAGCGACCTCTTGAATGCAGCCAGGGAATCTGACTCCACCACAGAACTCGGGAGACTGTTCCACAACTGAACACATCGTGCTCCAAAGAACCTCCTCTTAATGTCCGTATTACAAGCCGGCATCAAAAGCTTATAGGGAGGATGGCGCCGAGTTCTTGCATCAGGAGCTCTCCGAAAAATACCCCCAAGGTCGACGCCACCATCCAACCTGCAGGTGATCCTCCAGTATTTAATAAGGTCCGCCCTGAGAAACTTTCCTTTTATAGAAAATAAGCCAAGTTGCTTCAGCCTGGAAAAGTAATCCAACTCAGCAAGACCATCCACATTTCTCATCCATCTCCTCTGCACAGACTCAAGCAATCTCAAATCCCCAAGAAAACCCACATTCCACACTGACGAACAATAATCCATGAGAAGCCTGATGTGCATCACAATGAGAGACACCATGAAGTGAGGACTACAGCAAACTGTGGATCTCAGCAGGCTGCTGGCCAATCCGGAAGCCTTACCCACCACCTCTCTGACATGATGGTGGAATTTCAGTTTTACATCAACCACCACACCAAGGTCCCTGTGGGATTGAACAAACTTCAATGGAATCCCATTCAAGAAGTACTGAGCCAGCGGATTCTCATCAGTCCACTTGGCAAACCCATGAGCAAACCTCAACACCACACACTTCTCTGAGTTCAGCCTCAAGTTCCAAGACAAGGCAACGGCGCCAACTGTATCCAAATCCGACTGCAGACTCGACACACCAGCAACCGCAGACTCCTTCACCCTCTTGTACCGAAGGTACAGCTTGTAGTCGTCAGCAAATGCCCTAAAAGAACATAGCACTCCATTTGTAATGTGATTAATATAGATCAGAAATAGTACAGGGCCCAGCACAGAACCCTGCAGAACACCACTAACCACCTCTCTTGACTCACTACAACACCCACCAACAGCAACCCTCAGAGAGTGACCAGCCAAAAACGAACGAATCCAGCCAAGCAAAACTGGCCCAACTCCCACCTCCCTCAGCTTGTGAATCAGCACATCATGAGAAACCACATAGAATGCCTTTGAAAAATCAAGCAGCACAACATCCACAACGAAGCCATCATCCACCCAGTCTGAAACATCTGAATAAGCCAAGAGAAGCTGATCCCCAGGAGACCAAAATTTCTGGAATCCAAACTGGTGAGGGGAGAGAATCTCATTGCTCTCAAGAAACTCAACCAGACCGGAAACAATAATCTTTTCCAAACTCTTGCAGCACACAGAGGTCAGACTGACAGGGCGGTAGTTCAGATGATCGTACCTCGACTTACCCTTGAGCAGGGGGATCACAGTTGACTCCAGCCACAGATCCGGAAGAACTCCACAAAATAATGACCTCTGAAATAGAATCAACAAAGGCTCTGACAGTGCACCCGCACAACTCTTCAGAAGCTTTGGAAGTAAGCCATCGGGCCCCATTGCTGACGAAGCGTCTAGAGCCAACAACACGCTAAGCACCTGAGCATGAGTGACAACTGGATCAGGCATCCCTCCATAAAAGACCTGGTTGGGAGCTGGATTAGAAGGAGCATCAACAACAAAAACGGAAGCAAACGCATCAGCAAAAGTTTCACTCATGACCTGGGGGCACTCAACACACCCACCACCAGCAGCGTGAAGAGGACCAACGGACAAACGACCCTTCTTTTTATTGCGAATGTATGAGTGAAAGAGCTTTGGACACTCGCCAAATCGATCCACGAGATGCTCCTCATACTGAGCACGACTCTGGATAGCAAAGGTTCTATACTGATGGTTCAAGGCGCTAAATACACCC
>SDVV010043869.1:0-10211 GCA_016164225.1 Gammarus roeselii
GTCCCATGTACAGTAACTGTCCCATATCCTCACTGTCCCATGCACAGTAACTGTCCCATATCCTCACTGTGTCATGTACAGTAACTGTCCCATATCCTTACTGTCCCATGTACAGTAATTGTCCCATATCCTCACTTTCCCATGTACAGTAACTGTCCCATATCCTCACTGTCCCATGTACATTAACTGTCCCATATCCTCACTGTCCCATGTACAGTAACTGTCCCATATCCTCACTGTCCCATGCACAGTAACTGTCCCATATCCTCACTGTGTCATGTACAGTAACTGTCCCATATCCTCACTGTCCCATGTACAGTAATTGTCCCATATCCTCACTTTCCCATGTACAGTAACTGTCCCTTATCCTCACTATCCCATGTACAGTAACTGTCCCATATCCTCATTGACCCATGTACAGTAGCTGTCCCGTATCCTCATTGACCCATGTACAGTAGCTGTCCCGTATCCTCACTGTGCCATGTACAGCCACTGCATTTAAATCAGCTGTATTGGCAGTCTCTCCTCCCTCATATAAAGCCCATATTGTACCTGTCACTGTTATGCTAATCTGGTGACGTCTTGAAGGGGATTTGAGACGCTGGTATGGACGAGGGCTTCAGACCGAGAGATTAGCAATCATAAGTTCGATACGACCTGTGCTGGCTCTGGTGGAGAGGAGGGAGGAGGCTTTTGACTGATCTGGGAATTGAATAACTGAAGTGTTGAGAGAAATTTATCAACAAATGTAACTGGCATATTGGTTTCCATTCATATGTTACACTAATGCTAGGGAGTATCGACAAAATATTCTGTACCTGTATCCAGATACTTGTTTGACCCAACACTGATATCTGGAACTATGTCGCACACCCCTTCAACATGCTACATCCAAACACATATCCCTTGCACATAGGACGAATAATATGTGCTATAGGCTGTGCACACGCATTTCAACACACTCTTCTAAGAACGTTGTTCACAAATTGCGACCACACTATTGTCTCTTTGACCTACTCATCCACATACCCTGCCTCTACTCATTTCCTGACCACACACGTCAATGCCGCTCTCACCAACATAACTGCCTCTACTCATTTCCTCAACACACACGTCGATGACGTACCCATCCACATACACTGCCTCAACTCACGTCCTCAACACACACATTAATGACGCACCCATACAAATACACTGCCTCTACTCACGTTCTCAACACACACATCAACGACGTACCCATACACATACACTGCCTCTACTCATGTTCATAACACACAAGTCAATGACGCACCCATCCACAAACACTGCCTCTACTCACGTCCTCAACACACACATTAATGACGCCCCCATACAAATACACTGCCTCTACTCACGTTCTCAACACACACATCAACGACGTACCCATACAAATACACTGCCTCTACTCATGTCCTCAACACACACGTAAATTTCGTACATATTTTTCCTGAAAATTTACGTTCATTACTTACTTTTTAACGAAACCTTCTAACTAATACCCTGTAGGACTATCAAACACCTTCTCAAACACTACCTTTCACGTCCGTATCACAATCCTGCAGAAAATGCCCGCCTTGGTGACCCAGAGGTATCCGTTATTGGCCTCTAACACAGCCCCCTTCTTAAATACCACTGAAAAGTCGCACAGAAATAAAAAATGGGCCTTCGGCATGGTAGCATTGGAGAAATCAAAGAGCAGGATACAGAAGGCAGGGCGCACTCTCTGGCTGAGTTCACTGGAACCATTATAAATGCGCGGCAAGAAGGTCTCGATTGATCACTAATGAGGCTAAAACAAAACATTAAAGAAGAGCGTGAGACGAGTGAGGCGTGTATCACAGGTGACACCAGGGGCGTGGTTTACACGTGTAGGAAGACAACAACAGGCCTATTGGCTCAAACTAGGTTGATTTTTGATAGCAAGAAGATTACTTCTGAAGAAGAACGTCTAAGAGAGTTTCGTGTGCAATTTCTGTTTTATGTAAAACAAGAGGAAAATTAACGGCTTAGCTATTTATCGGCGATTTATATAGGACTTATCGAGCCGCGACTTAAACGTTTTGATTGTATTGCTGTTTACAACCTCCGCTGGAAGTTTGTTCCATTCTTCGACAACTCTATACGTGAAGAAATTGCGAGTGATGTCGAGTGAGAAACGTTTCCCAACGATTTTGTGTCTATTGTCCCTAGTCATTCCGTTTGTATCTAGAGTGAAAAGGCTCGCTCGGTCGACGTTTTCCTTACCCTTCATAATCTTTCACACTTCGATCATGTCGCCTCTGACTCGACGTTTCTTTAGCGAATAAAGATTGAGTTCACGTAGCCTGTCTTTGTACGATTTATTTCGCAGCGAGGGGATGAGTTTGGTAGCTCTACGGTGAACCTTCTCAAGTTTAATAACGTCTCTTCTAAGGAATGGAGACCAGAATTGAACGGCAGACTCGAGATGCGGTCTAACAAATGCATTAAATAACTTGAGCATACAAAGTTGTTTTTTGTACGAGATAGTGCGAGCTATCATACCTAGCATTTAGTTGCCTCTCTTGGCAGCATCGTTACATTGCTTGCTGCTTTTTAAGTCGTTACAAATGATGACACCTAAATCTCTCTCTTCGGTGACGGGAATGAGTTTATTTCCTGACATTGAATATTCGTGTTTGATGTTATGAGAACCTATGGGCATAACTTTGTATTTGTCTACATTAAATTTCATACGCCACTTTTCTGACCAATCAACAATTTTGATCAAGTCCAGTTGGATCTGCTGACACTTTAGTTTGTTTTACACTTTTCCTCTGATCTTAGTATCGTCTGCAAACTTGCTAATGTTTGATAGTACGTTGCTATCGAGATCGTTAATGAATATTATAAAAAGAAATGGCCCTAACACGGATCCTTGAGGCACGCCGCTTGTAACATTACCCCAGGAGGGGGAAGCTCCGTTAAGTACAACACGCTGCCGTCTGTCCGTAAGCCAGCATTTATCTAGTTGTTAAGCTCGCCTCGAATACCGATGCTGTGCGATCCACTAATTAGGCGCTTGTGGGGGACTTTATCAAAGACTGCTTGGAAGTCAAGGAGAATGATATCGATAAAAAAATTAGTGTCGTGGATTTTGATTATATTTCTGAAAAATAGTAGCAGATTCATGAGACATTAACGGTTGTGTCTAAAGCCGTGCTGGGAGTCACCAATCAAATTTGTTTTATTCTAAGAACTCTGTAATTTTATCCGTTATCAAACTTTCCATCAACTTGCCAATGACTGAGGTGAGACTAATTGGACGATAGTTGCCGGGACACCTTCTGTCCCCTTTTTAAAAATTGGGGTAATACTGGCATCTTTCCATTTAGAGGGGCAGGTGTCGTTTATGAGAGATTGGGTGAAAATATTTGATAAATGTTCGGCGATTTCGTTTTTGGTCTCTAGTAGAATTCTTGGATGAACTTGGTCTGGACCCGGAGATATGGTGACTCTCAATTTATTTATATATTTAATAACTTCGGCGGGGGAAAAGTTCGCTGTGGTGAGGGCTTCAATTCATTTTGCCGCTATGATATCCTCAGGATTATGAATATCCTGATTCTCTAACGTAAATACAGAACAAAATTATTCATCAAATAGAACACACATTTTGGTGTCGTCCGTTTCTAGCTCACCAACATCGTTCTCGAGAGGTCCTACTACTGATTCTGAAATTTTTTTGCTCGAAATATAACGAAAAAATTGTTTCGGATTAGTTTTGGCATTGGCAGCAATTTCATTTTCATAATCTTTCTTCTTACGCTTCAGGACCCTCTTTAGATCTCGTCTGCTAATTTTGTATTCATTTTTTTCTACGTGGTCATGTTTATAACTCTGCTATATCGTTTTTTCTTCGGGATATGCTCATGTTCAATATTTTTGGGTGCAGTCAAAAAATAGTTGAGCGATTGGTTGACATCTTGTCCGAGGGTATATTTGCTGACGCCATTGACTCGCTTAAGCCATCAAAATTAGTTAATCTGAAGTTAGGGGCTTTTTCGCAGTTTGTTAATGTTTTCAACTCGAGCTCTATCAAAAAACGGATACAGTTGTGATCACTAGTTCCGAGTGGTTTGCCTACTTCGACGTTCGAGACATGAGAGTCGCTTGCACTAAATAGGAGATCAAGAATGCTGCTACCTCTAGTAGGTGTCTTCACGATTTGGGTCATAAACTTATCATATGCAAAACCAATCAGACGTTGGCCGGTGGCAGTGCATTCGTCTGTTTCCAATGTCGGGATATTGAAGTCGCCATGCACAATACTGTGTTGTGTTGTGACAACATCGACGAGGGTGTTGTAAAGTTCGATATCATCTGCCACCTTGCTTTTAGGGGGGCGGTAGACGAGAGTGATTGACATTTTATATGTTTACCGACTACTTGAATTGATACGATGTCGTTCCTGTTGTTTTGAATGCTGACTTCTAATATTTGCAGAATGTTTTTCACGAGAAACAGCACTCTTCGCCCTCTCGGCCCTGTCTATCATTGTGAAATAGTGAGTAACCGGGAAGAGTAAACGTGCCTAAATAATGCCTTGTTTTCAATTTCATACACGATTCCGTGATTGCTATTATGTCGATACTTTCGTTCATTGCAAGGATACCTAATTCTTCGATTTTGTCGCTGAGACTTCTAGCGTTCACGTAGTAACATTTGAGAGTACCGTTAGTCACATTGACTTGATTTGCTTGACTTATTTTGCTTCTACTCTGAGGTCTTGTGTCGGAGCCAAGACTTTCGTTTTCGTTTACACGAGTTGTACTAGCGGAGCTGCGACTGCTGCCTCTAAATCGGACTGGATTGATAACAGGAACTTTTTTGCTATGACCTGTGGTGGTGTTTTGATAGGCACTTGTACATGTTGTGTATCTAGTGTTGAAACGGGCGGAGGTCACTGTGTCATTTTGTCGGGCACTGCTGGTGAAGTTGTTGGTATGATATCGTTTACGTTTTTTGACGTATTTTCGTTGACAAGTCCAGCGCCGATGTTTTTAAGGATGTTTTCGATGGTATCAAGTCCATACGTGTTAATGCGAGCCTTGTTGGTGATTATATTATAGTTATAGTACTTTGGGTCGATCGTCGTATCCCAATGATTCGAGAAAGAGATTTTCTGGGCTTTGCAGAAAGTTGCTAGGCAATTGTTAAGTAAAATCATCTTGCTCAACTTGTATTTATTTTGCTTCGGATGGGGCAGGATGCCAGTGACATGGGATTCGCATGTGAAGGTTTAATGTAGTTTAGCATGGGTTCATACGTTTTCCATGTCGATTCCGTCTGCGACACGTCTTTAGCTCCGACTTGTATTATAATTTGCTTAGATGAATGTATCCCTTCCTTAGCAATTATGCCTTTGACTTCGTCAATTTTCAAATCAGCTTTGCCGAGTATTTTCAGTTAAATTCTCCCTTTTCCGCTGATTTGATTTGAAGGAGGTGACATTGTAATCACCAATCACAATAATTTCCTCTGTATTCTGATATTCCATTTTATCGGGCCAAACCTCGAATCCGGTTACGTGTATTAGGTCGAAAGTGATGAAATTGTAGTCCAACGTGCGTTGCATTGTCACAGCGTGGCTGCCTCCTACTAACTACAGTTGTGTGCAGTGCCTCGCTTTCTTTGACCGAGTTTTCTATCGGTTTAATACGATCGTTTGCCTCAGCGCTTAGAGCCGAAAGCTTCTTGGCGAATTTGGAGTCAAGGTGCACTTGGAGTTCTTTCACTTGAATATGGGTGGTCACGACAGTCTCTTTGACTGCTGCTAATTTGCTGCTCATCAGATCTTTAAATTCGTGAAATTGTTTCAGCACGTTTTCCAATTTTAATTCAACAGCTAGCAATCGGGTATCCGTGTTGACAGTCTCTGTTATGGATAAGCCCTTGGATGAGACTGTGTCTGTTTTGGATAAGCCATCGGAGCCGTGACTGATTGGTGCTTTCAGTTGTTTGATTTCCTCTTCCGCTTGACAAAATTTACAGCGCAATGTCTTGCGTCCCCCATTTGAGGGACTGCTACGCAAAATCATGGCAGAGCCAGAAGAACTTTTGCAATCCGTTAGTTCGGGGGCGTATGAGATGTGGCTGATGCCACATTCTAGCTTACCCTGAACAATATTTTACTGTTATAGAATTTACCGGTGGGAAAATGGACCGTTAGCTTGATTTTTTTTTGTGATTTCTTGTAGACAGCAGATATGAATGCAATAGAGATGCGGGATGTGACGATTATGTCGATGATTTGGTGATTAATCTCATCTCGCCAGAATGGGGCGTGTATCAAACGTGTGACACACGGCGTGTTGATCTATGAAATGTCATCAGAGTGAGGCGGGCGTCACAGATGGGAGTAGAGTTCATGCATATCTTCCTAGCTGTTGTATGTTGTTCGTGTAGCATGCCCTCTGTTTTCACCATCTCGTTTGGCTTACTGCATATTGCAGAATCACAAGGTCTTACCCCCCCCCCCTCCCCTGTAGAGCAAGTGAGGCAGGAGTGACCGGAATGTCTTCTCTTTTCGTGCAAAATGACAAAGGGTCACATGGGGCGTGGTAATATATCTCACGTCGTCAGAATGAGGCGTGTGTCTGGAGCCAGCACTCTCTTGCTTACCGCCTGCTGGGCGACAATCGATTACAAACTGGTTAGCCTTGAACAGAACGCCCTTTCCAACTTCGTCATCTGCCAGTGTCCCGTGGTAGCTTTTCTTCTATCTGAGGCTGGTGAAAACAGCAACGCCGTGCAGTATGGGAATAAGCTGAAGACTCTACTTGTTGACAAAATGAACTCTGCCACTCAATCCTAGTTTTGCTCCGATAATTTTATTTCTGTTGTGGCCAGGGGTAAGGAGACAAAGCATCTTCGAATTGAATGCTCGTCTAAAGTATGCAACGTTGACATGCTTCTCGTGATAACGTCCTGCAGACCTGATAATTTGTAGATTTGCGAGTGTCTGACTGGTGTACGACCGCAATTATTCTACAGAGCTCGATGTCTCAAACGTGAGTCAGCCAAGGTTGGCTCTGTTCACACGCAGGACGGTGTAATAGTATGCAGATGGAAGAATTCACAGCGACCTGGCATTGGGAGGAAAATCATTCTACATGATTTTCCTCCCAATGCCAGGGTGTTACTCTGTGATGATTTTAATGTAAATATTTTTAATCACTTGGGCTTACCAAATACTGCTGCATTTGTTTCTGCTTTGTATGGCCTTGGTTATTTTCCAGCAATTACGAAACCTTCAAGATATTCTGAAGAGAATCCCATCACTAAGTACTCTCTAATTGATCACATATGGTGTAATTTCTTGTTGAATCCCAATAAATTTTCCGCTGGCATTGACTGTCGCATAACCGATCCCCTCCCAATTATATACGCTTTCCAACTGAACGACCCTCCAACGACTAATAAAATCGTTGCCCGACCCCTTCAGCAAACTAAAGTTGCCCTTCGTTCAGGCAATTAATTCATATGGATTTGACGATGTCCTTGGTATGGAGGAAACAAATGCTGCATTTACGTCCTTCTCAAATGTGCTCTATTCTAACTATAATGAACATTTACCACTCATCACCAAAACTGTGACCAGAAAATAATTTGCACCGTGGTTGAGTATAGATATAAAATTCCTGAAGAGGAAGAAACACAAATTGCTAGCTCTGGTTCGTATGGGCTGTGTTGAAATGAGTTTCTACCGAACTTATCGTAACCTCTTGCACTACGTAATTAGGAAATCGAAGAAATTATACTTTTGTCGCAAAATTTTGTTAGAGAGAGGCGGTTCTAGGGACACGTGGAAAGTTGTCAATGGCCTTCTTGGCAGGTGTGTGGTGCCGTCTACAATTCGTATTGTCCAAAATGGTGTTAGTCTGGCGCCTGCATCTCTTGCAAATGAGTTTAATAAGTACTTCTCATCTATTGCTACTAGTCTCGTAAGCAGTGCTCCCCGCCCTAACTGTTACCTCACATCATGTCCCTTTCCCACAAACATTTCAGCTCTTTCTTTTCAAGTGACATCTTCTGCTGAGATACGGTCTATTGTTACTGCATTTAAATCTAAAAGATATAATAAGCTTGAAATTCAGCCATACACTGTGAGCATGGTACTACCTGCTATTGCCCCTATTATGGAACATATTTTCGATCTATGTTTTAATCAAGGTGTGTACCCGATGCCCTGAAGATAGCTCGTGCGGTTCCTATTTGTAAGAAAAGAGACCGCAATGACTTAGGTAACTATAGGCCTATATCAACCTTATCAGTGTTTAAAAATGTGATCGAAAAAATGGTACACGTTAGGTTGCCCTCATTTGTACACCAGCACAATATAATTGCCGACAATCAGTTTGGCTTTGTGAAAAGGAAAAATACAACGTTTGCAATATTTCACTTGGTTCAGGATCTTCTCAATACCATTCACAACAAGACCCATTCCATTTGTCTTTTTCTTGAACTTAGGAAAGCCTTCGATACAGTTGACTTTGATATTCTTAGGACGAAGTTGGATGCTTATGGTGTGAGGGGTACTGCTCTTTCATTAATAGTGTCCTACCTGACCAGTCGCAGACAGTATGTCTCGGTCGGCAATGTCAGTTCCACCCATTTGCCCGTAACGGTTGGCATGCCCCAGGGGTCGGTGCTGGGCCCTTTACTGTTCAATATCTTCATAAACGATATAGCGTCTATTCAAAACTCCAATGTAATCATGTTCGCCGACGATGCGGTGTTCTACGTGCATGGCAATGCTTTTGACGAGGCCCATAAAAATATGAATACCACTATTGCTAGTCTGACTCTTCGACTTGAACATAATAAATTATTGCCCCATGAAAATAAGAAGAAATTTTTGTTGTTCATTCCGAGGCGCCATCCTGATTTACTCGATGTAATGTTCATAAATGTTAATCTCGAGTGGGCTAACCAGATATGGTACCTATGATTAATCCTTGATAATAAACTAACCTACAGTTTTCACATTGCTGAGTTAACATGCACTCTAAGCAAATCGTTAGGCGCTATCTACGCTGTTTCTGGCCTTCTCCCCCGAACTGCCCAGAGGACTCTTTATTTTAGCCTTGTATATCCTCATGTTGTTCAAAGGATTATACTGTGGGGTGGGGTCTCTGATAATTTACTAAACCCAGTTGCGGTTTTGTTGAATAGAATTCTATGGGTGAAGTTGCACCTCAAATTTGATAACGACTACATCCCCCTAATGAGAACCAACTTAATGTGTAAAGAGCTCGAATTGCTGAAACTTATTGATATTCATCGTCTGTCTATTTTAAAAATTGGTCTCAATGTTATACACAATTATACACTTTTATTCGCAAAGTACATACAATCATTAATCCCTAACCATTTATACGAGACTTGTAATCTTGGCCTTAACCTCTCCAATATCAGATTAGAGGTGGAGAGATCAGGAACGATCTTCCAGTGTGTTAAGGTGCTGAACGAACTGCCTTACTTTGCCAGTTGTGAATATGCTCCAAAAATTATAAATAAAATTAACAGAGCTCTTGTTATTCAAAATTACTGAACATAGATGAAATGTGCAGGGGATCAAGAGCTTTGATTTGCCCTTCTATGATCGCAAACAACTGAGTCCCTCAACTGAGTTTATACATTGCATGGTACTGTCTCATTACTTAGTACCAAGACTCTCATTACTTAGCACAGTCTCTCGTTACCATACTGATTGTCATCTCTTAGTATCCAAATTTTTGCTCCATTTGGTTTGTATTCATTCTTGGCGTAAACGACTTCTGAGAGGGAGCGTCTCCTATTTATTATTGAAGTATTGAATTCTCCGTTTATTAAGCAGGCTTGATTTTGGAAGTTACAATTGTTGTATGGCTGTCCCTCTTTTATACGACTAATCTAGCTTCATTCTGTTGTTGAAGCAAGCCTGCTTCATGTGAATAATCTAACTTTATTTTATTGCCGGGAATTCTGGCCCAATTTGGATGCGACTAATCTAGTTATTTTTTTCTGCCAAATTTATCCCACTTTACACATCTTTATCAGAACATGTTTATCCTAATGTTATGCACTGCTATCCTTGCCCTCAAACTTCTATTAACTTGGCAGCTGCTTTTTTTATAAAATTATCTTCTTAATGTCTCCATTTTGACCATGTATTTTCTCGTATCTGTATT
>SDVV010043870.1:0-10211 GCA_016164225.1 Gammarus roeselii
CCCCCCCCCCCCCCCCCCCCCCCCATCAATGCAACAATGCCATCCTCGCCTCAAACACAGCCCCCGCATCAATGCATCAATGCCATCCTCGTATCAAACACACACACCCATCAATGCATGAATGCCATCTTTGCATCAAACACAGCCTCCGAATCAGTGCATCAATGCCATACTTGCATCAAACACAGCCCCGCATCAATGCATAAATGTCATACATGCATCAAACACAGCCCCCGCATCAATGCATCAATGCCATCCTTGCATCAAACACAGCCCCGTGTCAATGCATCAATGCCGTCCTCGCATCAAACACAGCCCCCGCATCAATGCACACACAATAATGTTTGATGCCATTGGTGGTATAGAAGTTATCCTGACTCGTTTGAATACGATTGGAAGAACATCCCATAGTCGTTGACTTGCGGAACTTGGCTATTCCTCTACAATATTTTCCCCGTTTGTTTTTCATCCGTGTATTGTCAACTCAGCTTTCATTCCTCACTGGGTTCGGCGATAACCCCTTCCCGTTCATCTCCCCTCACCTCCACCCTCCTCCCTTCTCTCCCCCTCCAACCTTATCGTAATTTATGTCAGGTTTTACAGGCCTGCTCGCCCTGGGCCTCGGCAACAAGTATCGGCAGAATTTATCGCCCGTAACGCCCTAATTGTTTTATGTAGTTTAACGCTGGGGTCGCGGGGAGTGTAGGGTTGCGGGGCACTGCGTCGGTGTACGGGTTGGGGCATGGGAACTGAGAGGGCAGGGGAGGGGTCACGACCCTCTCCTCCCCAGCACCCTTCTACTTAAGATCTTTTCCTTCAAAAGTCCAACCCTTATCCCGCACCTGAGCTGACTTGGACCAGACTGACTGATGAAGTTCACTAATGTGGTTAATAATATTCAGCACCTTTTAAGTACTACTCCATCTCTTTCCTCAGCGAAACAAAATTTATGGCAAAATTTCATAATCAGGGTCCAATCAGTCATCAGATTCTAAAGCGTCAATCGCTCATTGGTAAAAATCCCTTCATAAAACTAAATATTAGATACTTTTTTATGGGTAGTAAATTAGTTTATTTCAAGCTATTCGTTTTTTCTATGAAGCCTTCTGAAGTTACCATATCGTTTCAAGCTTTAATTACATAACAACAACAAGTGCAGGCACTTAGACGGGATTTAGTCTTAAGCCTGCGGCATTTTTACGTCTTCGGCGACACCAGCAACAAAGCAAAACCGTCCCCGACTGTTGACGGACGGTAATTGGCCCTGTCACTGTGACGGGCCGTCCTGTCACCCGTCACTGCGGGACACCCTCTCTAGTCACCCGTGGGAGACGGGATACGGGTCGGAGATGGCGGTGATGGAACAACACGCTCCACGACAGAATAAAAGCAATGTGTTAAATCTACGCTCTAATTCTGAACCATTTGTTTGAGAGAAGTGAGCTGGGAGAAAAAGAGTTAGAAGATTGCTGACAGAACATGATTTAATGCAACACCAGTGAATAAAGGGTAGGTGACGCTATCACTACCGATCACTGTCGCCACCGATCACTGGCGCTACCGATCACTGGCGCTACTGATCACTGGCGCTACCGATCACTGTCGCCACCGATCACTGTCGCCACCGATCACTGGCGCTACCGATCACTGTCGCCACCGATCACTGTCGCCACCGATCACTGTCGCCACCGATCACTGGCGCTACCGATCACTGGCGCTACCGATCACTGTCGCTACCGATCACTGGCGCTGCCGATCACTGGCGCTTCCGATCACTGGCGCTTACGATCACTGTCGCTACCGATCACTGGCGCTACCGATCACTGGCGCGACCGATCACTGGCGCTACCGATCACTGGCGCTACCGATCACTGGCGCTACCGATCACTGGCGCTACCGATCACTGGCGCTACCGATCACTGGCGCTACCGATCACTGGCGCTGCCGATCACTGTCGCTGCCGATCACTGTCACTGCCGATCACTGGCGCAACAGATTACTGTCGCTACCGATCACTGTCACTACCGATCACTGTCGCGGCCGATCGCTGTCACTACCGATCACGATTTTCAAAGAATATTTGAAATAAGTAGCCTCCTCCCGAAGGATTATTTTGAAATTCGTCGTTCTTTTTGTGTTGTCTAAATTTCTTACTTTATTTTGCAAAATAAATGGTCTGCTTCGATGCACGCTTGAGAGCATGTTATTGATGTATGTGTTATTAAAGCATGTGTTATTAACGCATGTGTTATTAACGTATGTGTTATTAACGCGTGTGTTATTAACGCATGTATTATTAACGCATGTGTTATTAACGCATGTGTTATTAATGAATGTGTTATTAACGCATGTGTTATCAACGCATGCGTTATTGACGCATGTGTTACTAACGCATGTGTTATTATCGCATGTGTTACTAACGCATGTTCACTTCTCATAAAGTAATGCACTTTCGATGCTCCTGTTTTACATCTCGCAGCAAAATGAATGTGCTTACAGCAGGTTCGGAGTATCCGCATTTGTTCTAGAAAATCAAATTGAAAATAGCCAAAAAAAAAAAAACATAAAATTCGATTTTCTGCTCATCATTTTTAAACGATGAGAAAAATGTTGATTTACCTAATAATAATAATAATAATAATTATTATTATTACAATAATCATGATACAATAATAATTACAAATAAATCAGTTTTACCAAGCATTCCCACCGATACATCTAAATTGCGCACCAAAAGAACACAGGTTGACACAAAGTACGAATGAAATTAGTGAGATACATTTTTTAATTGAGTTAGTGACAAGTGTTCTTGGATTAATTTCATGGCCCTGCCCCACATGAATATGTACATAACAAAACTTAATGTTAGAGCAGTAAAGCATATATATAGCCACCCGTATGCTAACATATTCAGGGTCGTATCCCAACCTTACATGCACATACATACAATGGGCCCACAGCATGGAAAGGCAGATAGGAGTCAAACATTATTTCTCTTAATATCAAGACCTTCCTGCACCTCCAGAACTCTGTCCCCCCTTTTTTTATTGGAGATAATTTGCATCCCTCAATATTACGTATGAACATTAGGAAGGGAGTATTCGATTTGTTAACGAGCTCCTGAAGGCTATTGGCACTTCTTCTATCTCGAACCTTACGACAGTCAACATCATATGCTGTTAATACAAAGCTAGCACTTCTTCTTCTAGGGACACCAATCAACCTCCGGAAAATTCCATTGTATGCTCCTCTCATGTTACTCATAGTGACTCTCGTAAATTACACCACGATGAGCTTCAGTAGATGAGGCAGCATGCAGTAGGTTTATTCCATTGTATGCTCCTCTCATGTTACTGATAGTGACTCTCGTAAATTACACCACGATGAGCTTCAGTAGATGAGGCAGCATGCAGTAGGTTTTAAAAAACCTAATTTTACCATCTGCTAAGCAGAAGTTGAATTTTCTTATAAGCTGATTGCCAACTGAGTTTGATTTCCGAAGTTTGTTTGAGATGTCAGCACTATCTCACCGGTTGTTTGTTATTAAATGACCTAGGTAGGGAAAACTGTCCAAATAATCCAACGGAACTGGAACCTCTGCATGCACAGTGATCGGTACTACCATACAAATATATTATCTGGTATTGTGCTCAAAGTCTTGGGTTGAGGCCTCAGCCTCAGCATCCACATGATGAGGCAGTAGGACCATGTCGTCGGCATTGCGAATTACCTTAATACAGCAGTCCTAATGTAACACCCAACACGGCTATGAGAAAGATGCTCGTGTAGTCTGTCTACATACACCTTGAATAGGAGGGGCGAGAGGAGTCCTTCCTGCCTTATCCCTTTGGTTGGTCGGAACGGGCTTGATGTTGAACGTCCCCATCGTAAAGCACATTGTTACTGTTGGTCCCAGTATTTAGTACCTTTACGAGATGCACAGGCGCCCCTCTTACAATGATTTTTTTGAAGTGTCCAATGATTAACGCGGTCAATGATTAACACGGTCAATGATTAACACGGTCAATGATTACCACGGTCAATGAATAACGCGGCCAATAATTAACGCGGTCAATGATTAACGCGGTCAATAATTAACGCGGTCAATGATTAACACGGTCAATGATTAACACGGTCAATGATCAACGCTGTCAATAATTAACGCGGTCAATGATTAACGTGGTCAATAATAGACGCGGTCAACGATTAACGCAGTCAATAATTAACGCTGTCAATAATTAACTCGGCCAATGATTAACGCGGTTAATAATTAACGCGGTCTATAATTAACATGCTCAGTGATTGACGCGACCAAGTCAATATCGTACCTTCAAGAAGGAGAAGAGATGTAATTATTAGTCACGTTCTTGAACAATTATAATGGATCCTTTACCATGTTCTATTATCATCAACTGGACGATTATAGTGGATCCTTTGCCATGTTCTATTATCGTCAACTGAACGATTACAATGGATCCGTTACCATGTTCTAGTATCGTCAACTGAACGAGTATAATGGATCCATTACCATGTTCTAGTATCGTCAACTGAACGATTGTAATCTATCCTTTACCATGTTCTATTAGCGTCAACTGAACGATTATAATGCATCCTTTACCATGTTCTATTATCGTCAACAGAACAATTATAATGGATCCTTTACCATGTTCTATTATCGTCAACTGAACGATTACAATAGATCCTGTACCATGTTCTATTATCGTCAACTTTGGACGCCGACGGGTAAAGATTTTTAAACGGAATATCTAGGTTTTAATTGCAGTCCTTCCTTATGTTGGAAACAAGTAACTGCGATTGGCTGAAAAGATCGTGCAGATTTGTCCAATTGACGGCGAACGCCGGTGTGCTGAAAAAAAAAACTTGCTAAGCCAAACGGGTGTGGATCCTTCGTTCGTCTCTGTCACCGAGCCTCTGAGCGAAGGCTTCAACAAGGAATATCCTACTGATTAATTTACCGCCTCGGTAATGCGCAATAGCTTAATAATGTAAAAATAACTAAATAAAAAAAATGACCTCCAAGACGTAAGGTTCAAATAGATATGAGGTTAAACATTTGTTCAAAATATTAATAACAATGATGTTTATCATTTAAAAATGAATGCAAATCGTTTGCTCGTTTATGTAACACGAATATGCAGTTTGCATCAATCATAAATGATATCTGATTCACGAATGCAGTCCACATCTATGTTTGCATACAAAGTAGATAAAAATGTTCACAGTGTACCGGTGTCACAAACACACTTGTATTAACTTGTGTTCTTGATTAAAATACGAACAATTCTAATTTGCATGCTTTGATCAAGATTAAATAAATTTTGTATCTTATAAAAGAATAAATCAGAAGCAGTTTAAAAAAAAAGAACAAAAAACGCTGCGCCGTTTTTGTCAGGAGATGGTGAATAATGGAACAGCGCTGTTCAAATTTGCGGGCAAATTATACTATCCGTGAGATGTACGTAGAGTTGCGTGTCCTATCCTAATACGGTAAAACGACTCAAAAAAATCTTCCAATGCACGATTTTTCTCCGATATTTTTAAGTGTTTTGTTTCGACGCGTTCCCGAACGAGTTTGGCATGATGTACAGGGTAAGAAAGGGAGATGTATCTTGTACCTCTCACACACGGTCCCCTTTCATTTAACAGCCGCTGTCATGAAAAAAATGCCATTAAGGCTTAGAATGAATAACATATAGGCCTATGACGTAACTCAACCTGGAAGCACTCGTCAACGCCACTTTAAGTGGTAGAACTGACTCTTTCTAATCTCGTATAACGACGTGGAATATACCGCAGGTTCTTTAGTATTGATGTTTCATTCAACTTAAAGATGCACTCCGAAAAGTAGTAACACTGCATCACGAGGCAATATTGTCATAAACATCTGTAAGGGAATAAAAAACCGTTAGAAATGTCTACATGTCGGACGATCATGATGGTGGCTCTCCACCCAAACTCCTAAGCCCGAACCTTTCTGCTCCCCAAAGCAGCAAGCCATGCATTCTCAATTAGGAGTTAAAACAATGATTAACAATGATGCACAATTTTACCTTATCAATATACTTAAAATTTATTGTTTACATATTGAAAAAACTCTGAACCGTTCGGGTATAAAAAACTATTTTTGTACACAGACGAGCCTTCGCTATGAGAAAATCTTTGAAGCTAATTCAGGGAATAAACTGAAACTGAGCAATTTTCTCGGGGGAAATTTGCTCGGCTCAGAGGATAGCATTGGAAACCTGGACTAGGAACCTCAGCTCGCAACAGTATCGGGATGCATGGCTCCCCGTGGCACGGCATGTGAGTTTTTTAAGGTTCCCAGCCACCCTAAATTAGCGGATCAGGTCTGTTGTGTTAGCGGGGATGGGCCGGGGTAGGCCTGTCACGCTGCGGAATTTGGATAAATAATGTCAAGTGTATTTGGACTGAGGCCAAGAGGAGGATACAGGCTAAGAGAGGGCGCGGATCTCGATGATTTGGCAACCAAAATATTTATTTTTGAAATAACTTATCGTGCTGAGGGAATAATAAAATCCTATTACGTATATAGTTGTCTGAATGTTTCTCTGTTAGTTTTTTGGTTGCACAGCCACAAACAAGATGCCTTGATCAATCAATTATGTACATCATTTAACTGACAGCGTACACATACCCTTCCCTGAAGAGTTCAAGCTGAATCACTTTGGTCAAAATTCATTGATACAAAACTATATGATTTATATATCCCAACTTGGTCTATGGTGTTTACCAAACATTGCTGTACAATTATGCCAGGATGGAGTAGATGAACTGAAAAGTGTGGAAAATTGCATAAAGGCAGCAAAATACTTATAGGCCTACATGCACCTCAACAGCAACCCGCTAGATTGCTCATCTGACAATAATCCGCTCTGTGAGAACTTGACACGCAAAATGAAGACTCATACTCAGAGACACGAACTATGAAGGCCATACAGTTTATAGCCATCCGCTAGGCCGACGCCCCGCGGATGGCTATATAACTCGTGTTGTATGCCAACCTAAAAAATGATGTCAGCAGAAGTGAATTGTTTTAATTGGGTAAACATCAATAAAAAAATTGGGGGTTAAAAACACGCATACACGAACCCAAACATACACACACCATAGTCAGACTTTATCATCGGGCGATCGTGTTCTAATCGTCGGTTTTCAGTTTTCACCGTCGTTCAGCCGACGATAAAAGCTTATCGTCGAATATCGTCTAGAATCCAACGATAACAGGCTGATCGACGATGACCAACCTTAAAGCAAATACGATAATCGATGATTTAAGCATAACCGACGGAAATTGACTGTTCGTGAATTGACGATATAAGATGTTATTTAAAATGAACATATGGCATAACGATGAATAACTAATACTGAGCATTTTGGAGTTCTTTAAAATATTGTTAATGCAAACACTGTTTTATTGTTTTGTTTGTCTTAAAAAATATTTTTTCTTTCTATTATTCGCATTGCAATTGTATCGTTAAGTAATTGTCTTCTTATTTTTTCTCGAATGTTTAACCACAGAGTGGTCACGACACAGTAGTCATTATAAAAACCAATTAATGAATGCAAGGATATGAAAATGATGCTACATTTAAGAAGTAAATAAGATTGGCAAGGTCTTTGCTCAATTTAGCATATCGATGACAGTAATTACATCACAATAATGAAGGAGGAAATGAACGAGGTATAAATGAAATGATCACATTTTACGTCACAACCGAGTCGTCGATTCACTCCTACCACCAATTTATCGTTGTTTGCGTTTATTATCAGTCCAGAGTACCTTAGTCGTTCTTCTTCATATCAGAAAAACTGTCATAACTCTCCGCTAAAATATTGCAGTTTTCCCCAGTAATTTACTGTGTGTTATCCTTTAGGAAGATCGATTGTTATTTAAAACATATTATAATTTTTATCTTTGTAAATTGCCTACTGATTCGTGATCAGCGCAAGAGACATCGGAGCCTTTCAATCAATACAAGGATTCGTCACATTTTACTCCCAGCTGTAACCCGCATACCCTGGGCAATCGCTCCAATCAATCATAATTTCAGTTAAATTTCGTTAGAATAGCCGATTCTCAGTCATCAAAACAAAGTAAATGAAGATTGCGTTTTTGACAATCATAAATGAAATCAAATATATGAATACACCCTCTATTTCCATTGAACGCTCAAGTTTTTACTTCAATATTACTCCCCGTCACTTTGCAGTTATTTTGTCTATAACGTAAATATTTCGGGAAAGGGAAAACCATAACTTTTCGGGAACAAGGCGGCGACAGCACGTTTGTCTCTGTTCGCGAAGGCTGTAGTACTACAAGTGAATTAATATTCATTGTCTTGAACACTATTTGAGAAGAATTGTGTAACCAATCTAAGAAATAAAGAAGATTGTCATTACCCGGCTTGTTGTGTATGAAGACTAGTTGAAAATGGTCTATTGATCGCCTTCGCAGTGAGTGAAGATACGCTATGAGGACCTAATGTGCTTACAGTCCAAGACCTTATTACAAACTCTCCTCAACAAATTCATATAATTTGCAGTGCTCTGTTACTATTGAGAAGGACTACTTTTTCATTAAATCGAAAAGAATGTGATGCATGAACGTGCATTTGCTAGAGGATTAACTTGGTAGCAGATCAATATTGTGGTTTAATTGCGTTGCCTATTAATTCTGAACCAAGTTGAAGGGCAGGTCTCATCCTCGAGTGCTGCAATATGGTGATGTTGACAACGTAAAGATCAAGTTCCAAAAAATGTACTCATCGCCGCCAAGTACACAATTCGAGATAACCTCTGTGCCACAGGAGTGAAAACCGCAACCACGATCTCATCTGTCATCACCAACGACATACGATGTCGTGGCGCTTAATAAAAATTGAAGGAAGGTAGTGTCCGAATCCTATCTTTCTCCATCTTATCTACCGCCTTCTGTCGCCATATGTCATAATTAGTATCAGCTTCTTGTCGAGATCATCAAATACTTCAGCTTATATCAAATTTGACTTAACCGGATCCAACCGGTTTGCACAAGATTGACTGCTGACAGGAACCAGGTGACCAGGACCGCGTCAAAATTCATCCCCCCCAATATCATTCTCTATTTATTCTCTTCTCTTGCAAACACTTGTCACCTTTTTATCTTGATACGTCTAGTCACACACACCATCTTCATTGTCCCAATAACCTTACTTTCAAGTCATATATCAACAAAACAGATGTTTTGGTCTTGTTGTTTATGAGATTCTACCACAACCAATGAAAGCTTACAAAATAGAAACTGGCAATGATTTGTGAAAAAAAAATTTAAATGTGATATACTTCAAGTTTGTTCCATGTCAATGGTCAAATTAATTTATATGTAGTGACTATTCGCATAAATATCTATGACGTGATTTCATTTGATATTATTTATCCTTGTAAGGTAACAAATTATATTGATTTTTCGCCTATTTTTCCGAGACAAAAACGGTCTCTACCTGTGCTAAATTGAACCATCTCTGCGCTACCGATATTCTGAACCGGTGCAGAACACCTATTTGATCGAGAATGTGGATATAACCAGTCTCCAATGATACCTTGTGCTAGTGACCAGCGCCACGGTAATTGTTGATAGCAGTCTGGTCTGTCGATGGGAAATGCATCCACTGTCTATTGCGGATGATCGGGTTTAATCCGCATTTCACGTTAAATGCAGCGTGATTACGGGATAACTACCCGAAAACCAGCAAAAAGGTTCCACCCTCTTGGTAACAAACGGCTGAAAAAGATTATATCTCACACGATAAACACACGTTAATTGCAGGATAATTTACCAACAGCTCCGTGACTAACCGCTAAGCAAGACCATAATCACACGATAAACGCACGGTAATCGTAGGATAATTGACTATTAATACACGATATTTAAACGATGGTTATGTTCATTTCCACATTTTTTATCCGTTTATTATGCTATATGAACCGACGATATTACCGTCACAAAAACGGCCCTTTCCAACGTCGTCTCGACGTTTATCTGATAAACGTCGGTTTTCGTCTGAACACCATCTGATAGTTAAACTATACCACCGATGATAATCGCGCTAAATCGCATGATCTTTCGACGATAATGTTTGATTGAGACATGCACACACACACAGGCATATACACACGCACATGTATATATA
>SDVV010043871.1:0-10211 GCA_016164225.1 Gammarus roeselii
TATATATATGTATATATATGTATATATATGTATATATATATATATATATGTATATATATATATATGTATATGTATATATGTATATATATGTATATATATGAACGCATTATTTATTTTATTAGAGAAATTATTGATATAACGTGAATATAATAGCATGATTCAAAAGGAAAGTAGATAGATTTATGAATTTGCTATTGTGTTATAGTTAATGGGAAGGACATCTTTGTGAATTGGAAGCTTACACCCTGTGCAGGTAGCTGAATCTGGTATGAGCATTCTATATAAGCATCCAGTTCTTTTGCTAGCTAGTAGCATCAACATATTAGCTAGTGTATAGAATACTATCTAATAAAGTCCATTTAATTGGTAGAAATGAATACATTTAATAATAAATAGTGTGATTGATCACCCACAGTGATGTAAATAGGGTTAAATTTTATATAAAATATCTTTAAATTCTAGCCACTGCATCAAAGTGAAAAATTATTTTTCCAAACAAATTTTTCAAGCACCATGTGAATTCTCCAAGTATTTGAATGCCCATCACATTCATGCATTTAGGTGAGAGCTAGGTACTGGAAAACTTGCTCATTTGTGTGCAGAAAGTTGCTTCACCCCACTTCAAACCTGGAAACTCTGTTTGAGGTATATCGAAGATTGTATTGTCTAGGATTGGTATTAGTCCTCATGGAAATCAGGTATACTATTCTAAAGTGCTGAACAATGTTTAAAGAGTTACATGCCACTGCTAAGATTGATAATGGTCAAAGTGTTTCCATTCAATGAGTAGCCTCTCAAAGTCTATATTCATTGCTAAAGCATTGCCAGATATCTCTTGCTTCTCCACTACAAATTCCATGCTGGCAAAGTGCTCCAACTAGAACTTAGACTATAGTCGAACATGGTCAAACTAGCTTCTGATTTTGCCATCTCACAGCTATGAAGCACAACAATTATATTTATATTTTTCACAGTCTTTGCAAAACTATTTATGTAAACTTGCAGCTGTCTTCCCAACATCAACAAAACTAAAAAATTATTGGTTAGAAGCTTCCCTCCTCATCTTGCATAGCTTAATACTGCTATTTAATCTTTGTTCTGAGTAGCTACATACTTTTTATTATAACTATAATTTTTTTTTACAGGTGAAATTGATCGTTGTCTAAAGAAGGTGTCAGAAGGAGTGGAGCAGTTCGAGGATATCTGGAAAAAGGTAATTGGACATTTGCATGCTGTTGATTCAGTTTTATCAGAGTGTATTGGTTACACAATTTTTTATTAAAGTGGCATAGAAAGCTACTTCCTACTGTATTTGGCCTTTTCTGAAGATATTTTCATATCTTATTGTGTAGACATTATTTCAATGTATTCAACAACAAACTGTAAATGCAGTGTCTTTCTGCACCAATCAATCACTATGATTGATGTTTTACAGATTCTCAGTTTAATCATGCAGTTCACTAGTTCATAAAATTAAAGGATATTATCCCTGTTTCATAGCATAATGGGTTGAGTACCACACCAGATACTTATCTCATAGATGCATTTATTTTATTCAATAACACTTGAGTATTGAGTTTTTAAACCAATAATGCCTATTAGTTGCTACTGAGATTCTTGAATTTTAATATAATATATAAATTGTTTGTCTTTTCTAACCAACATCTATATCATTAGCTATCTAATATGATATATAAAGAGTTTGTCTTCTCTAACTGACATTCATATCATTAACTACTCAGATCTCTTCTGAAAGTTTGTCAATCTCAATTTTTGCATTGCCATGTTGTGAAGTTGTATTGACTACTGGTACAAAGTTTTTTCAAACTGGCCATTCATTTCCAACGTCAACAGGTTTACAGTTTCAAGATATAACTTAACACAGCACAGAGCTAACCATTTAACTTTCATTGGGGTGGATGAATGATTATTCATTTTATAGATCATTAACACTTTATTTTATCATTTTAATATTTCTTTTTTCATCGGCTTTATTATTTTTCTCTGCTATTTTTTCATGATGATATATTTTGCATTGGTTTTCATTATATTTATCAAGGCTGGTTGAGACAAGGTGACCCAGGGAAGGGGGGCACTTGTGGGACCTGCAGGACTCGGGGTTTTGGGAACCTGGGGGACCTGCAAGACAAGGAGGATTTTGGGGAACCCACTTTGACTCTTCTGGGCCCCTTTGGGACACCCTTGAGACCCTTGGGGACCCTCTTGAGAAACTGTAGGACCCACTTGAGGCCTCTCTGAATCCTGGAACCTATGCTCCCTCTTCCCAAATCTACATTAAAGCTACTCTGTACCTACGTTAAACCTACTCTGTACCTACGTTAAACCTACTCTGAATCTATGTTAAACCTAATCTGAATCTACGGTAAACCTACTCTGAACCTACGTTAAACCGACTCTGAACCTACGTTAAACCTACTCTGAATCTATGTTAAACCTACTCTGAATCTATGTTAAACCTACTCTGAATCTACGTTAAACCTACTCTGAATATACTTTAAACCTACTCTGAATATACTTTAAATCTACTCTGAATCTATGTTAAACCTATTCGGTATCTACTACTACCTATTCGGTATCTACATTAAACCTGCTTTGTATTTATGGTAAATCTACTCTGTAACTACAATAAACTTACTCTGTAACTACAATAAACCTACTCTGTAACTACGGTAAACCTACTCTGTAACTACGGTAAACCTACTCTGTAACTACAGTAAACCTACTCTGTAACTACGGTAAACCTTCTCTCTAACTACAGTAAACCTACTCTGCAACTACGATAAACCTACTCTGAATCTTCTCTGCACCCACTCTTCCACTCTTCAATTGCCCTATGGGGGAGCCTGCATTAACTCTGCGTTGGGACTCCTGTGGAAAACAAAATTAAACTGCTACTACTACTTAAACTTATAAATGATTGTTCAGCATCAAGTAACTACACTGCCACAAATCTGTCACCATTTCTTATAAAGCCCCCATGTTGCCACTGAAAAGATTTGCTACTAATCTTGTCTGCCTCTAGTAGCTTTCAGTAAATGCCTATGTTCAGTATCTTTAAATGGAAAAAACATCTTAAGCTACTTCCCTTTGAATTGCTAGATTGCCACAGCTTCTAAGTGCAGAGCTATTTCAGGCATATTGGATTCCTTGCCAATGTAGCTGTATCACCTCAACGCACACATCAGTTTATAAAAAATATTCAGGAGCTAGTCAATTTTTTTCACAAAATGGTTAAAAACCAATTAAGCTGAGAAGTCAGACTTTCTGAATAGATAGGTAACCTTTTATTCATAATTCACAGATATCTTAGTAAAGCTATTTGGCAAGCAAATTATGAGTCATGATATATATTGTTATTAGTTTTGCATGTTAATCTTGATCAGTCATCTAAGGCAACAACAGCTTGGCAAATAATGAGCAAACTATATATAAGTATTTCTATTCATTGTGCATGTTTATCTATCAGTCATATAAGGCAACAACAGCTCTCTGTTGTCTTATTCTGACTACCTCCTTGCATTCCAGTTTACAATGTATGACCGGTTTCCCTCATTGTTCTAGTTTTCTCTGCAGGTTCATAATGCAAACAATACTAACCAGAAGGAGAAATATGAGGCAGACCTCAAAAAGGAGATCAAGAAGCTGCAGAGGTTACGAGACCAGATTAAATCCTGGCTCACATCAGCTGAAATTAAGGACAAGACACAGCTGCTGGAGAATAGAAAGCTTATTGAGACTGTAAGTGGTAGATGACACTGCTGATTGCAATCAAGTGATTCTGTTTGTAATTCAATATACATCTTTGTGATAGTTAAGGTAAGTGAAGCTGTCACAGGGGGAGAGAGCAATTCAACATACATTTTTGTGATAGTTAAGGTAAGTGGAGCTATCACAGGGGGGAGGGTAATTCAACATACATTTTTGTGATATTTAAGGTAAGTGGAGCTGTCACAAAGGGGAGGGGGGAGGGGGTAATTCAACATATATTTTTGTGATAGGTAAGGTAAGTGGAGACATCACATGGGGGGGGTGGAATTCAAGATACATTTTTGTGATTGTCAAGATAAGTGGAGCTGTCAGGGGGGGAGGGTAACTCAACGTACATTTTTTGTAATGACTAAGGTAAGTGGAACTTTCACAAAAGGGGGAGTGTAATCCAACATAGATTTTTGTGATAGCTAAGGTAAGTTGAGCTGTCACAAAGGGGGGAGCTGCCCAATTTCTCTGTCACTAGACAGTGGCAATAACATGGCTTGAACTTGCCTAGTGCTGCACCAGAGGCTTGCACTGGTTATGTATGCTATCCCTTCGGCCAGCTGTACAGTATAGTGACTGTAAAGTAGCACAGGAAATGTACCGATTTATGATCTTCATGAAGAAGATGCAAACAATCATCTCTTTTTCAAGTCAAAATTGGTCTCCAAAAGATTTTGTCACACATTTATTTGTATTTTATTCTTCAATTCAAATTGTTCTACACGGAAGTTGAGTAAGTTCAAGTTTCTGCCTTATTAGCAAGTAAGTTACTGCATTGGTCTTATATTAATAAATTTGGGTCTGATATATATTTTGAGCTGCAAGTCTCTAGAAAAGAGTTATGTATATCTACTTTCAAAATTAGGTCCATCAATGATTTGAGATTATCAGAAGTCTTGAATGATAATATTTAGCTGCAAATATAAACAATGTAGGTAGTTGTAATTTATAACTAGCCACATTTCATTTACAATCTTGTCTAATTATAATACCATGACAAAACTCTGAACTAAGTTGCATTACTCAAAGGATTTTTTTTTTCTAATTAACAATTATCTGATTGTATTTTGCCATGGTACATGTAAATACAAATTAATTTTACTTGGCATGTTGATGTTATAAACAAATTGTATCAATCAACATAATCTTAGAAATTGCTTGTGAGTCTTGAGTTCCTTGTTAATCGGAATATTTACTTATGCGAGGTACACTAAACAAGCAGGTCTATGTACTGTTATTGGGAATAAGAATGCAGGCACATTTGCTTCCGAAAATGTTGTTGCTAGCTAAAGCTGCTAAATGGCATAGCTACCCAATATTAGACTCACTAGGCTTGATTTCACAGGACAATATATAGATTTGGTAAAAATGATCAGTTAGCTATGTAGTATATGGTCATTATTTACCACACTGAGCCCCACATCACTTAAGGAACACTCTACCCAAGGATCTTCCTTAACTAACATTACTGGACTGGCTGTGCTTGTTATATCTAAACATTCCCTCATTGGCTACTCCAAACTGGCAGCCTAATGGCAGTTTACATGGAAACATGAAAATATAACTACACGTATGTCAGAATGATATTGAAATTGATTCGGTAAGTCTTGGTAAGTAGTTTAGGCCTAGTTATTACATATGTTCTGCATTTGTACAGTATGTCCCCTCTGGACAGCAAATAAATCTTCATTTTATTCTTGTTAACCAAGAATCTTTCTAATAACCAGAAAATTCAGCTGAACAAAAAGTATCTTCTCATGATGTTTGTCAAGTTAGGAACTGTGAGAACACCCAACTTGACAAACATCTTGCATCAAGATTGTTTGAAGCGCAATGTGTTCAGTTCTGAAACAGCCTGCCAACTTCAGTGGTCTTGTCAGATTCCCTGGCAAGCATCCAAAAAGCTCCTGGCGAAATTTCTTGGAGATGATTAATTTAAGTTTGTGTTGCTTTCCTGTGTTGAATTTGTGACTCACAGATCTGCCTGCTGGTTGTTCCATTTTCTTGTGGGTGTCTTGTGCTGCTGACTTGGTTGAGATGCCTTGTGTAGGGGTATATGTTTGGTGCTTGTTTGGATATGTTGTGTGTGTTACAGAGTAAATCTGTGTTGTTAAGTGGGTTCAGGTGTGCATTTCAGTGTACTGTTTTGGCTTCCAATTTTTATTTTGTTTCTTCAGTTTCTTTTTGTCACTGTGTGTGTCTATCTTGGTGTTATTGTGTTACGATAGCTGGGCTTAGTAGTGTTGGAGTGGCAGCTGTGTAAGATGCAGTGTAGGTGTGTCTGGGTGTGTTGTGTCTATATATTCATCTATGTTGTACAGTGGGCTGTGATGTGCAGTGTCCTGTTTCAAATTTACTTATCATTTATGTGATTTACTTGTATGATAGCCTCAAGGGTATTGTGTCTGTGTACATCTCTGTTGTAAGTGCCTGGTGGGCTGTGCTGTGTTGCATGTTGTTTGAGCTTTTTTTTCATTGACATCGTTTGTTGATATGATGGCCTCCAGCACGCACTAATTCCAGTTTCTGAATCGGTTTGCATTGCTTTCTCAACGTTATTCTGGCCTGCATAGCTGAGCTGCACTCTCAGCTATGTTGTTCCTTACTGGTCTGTGAGCTGCTGGAGTGGTTGGCCAAAGGGAGAGACAAAGGTGAGAGAAAAGACCAGCAATCCTGGTTTTATCTCATTGTTTTGCTGTAGCTACCATTGTTAATGGATTGAAGGCAGTGTTTGCATCCAATGTATGATGTGATTACGAGCTCAGAATTTCTAGGAATAATTTATTTTTCCTTGGTGGCAACTGATGGAGTTTCACTGCAGTGTCAGTGCCAGAGACCTGATTTGGGTCTAATGGGTCTACAGCTGACCTAGTGCAGAGGGGCTCATGTTCCCCAATGTTCAAATTTTGTAACTTTAACGTTGGAAGGTAGCTAGTTAACAGTGAAAGCAATAAACTGGAAAATGCCTCCAGATGCTTGTTAGCAATAAGTGTAATATGCTGAAAATTGCTTCCAGAAGTTTAATAGGCTTGCTACTGTTTTTGACAAAACTAGCTACCAATAAAGACTAGTCACTTAGTTTTCTGGCTCTGGTGTTTGGTGACAAAAAGACATGAACTCAAACGGGCTAGAAATTCATGTCACTCTAATTTTTAATCTAGCTTTTTGGTACCAATATCACAAAGTTGATTGTCTTTAGTGTAGCAGAGATCCATGTATAGACACAATTAACATGTATAGACCCAAAACAAGGTGGGCAGTTTTGTTTCAATTTTTCCAAACAAGCCTTGAGCTACCATCTTCTTGTTACATGCTTGATCGTGAACAGATGCCAATTGGTCATTGAAATACATTGAAGCCAGCATTAATTGATTACAAAAAACACCATAAACCAGTATTAAAGACTATCTTGCTCCTATTATGTTACCCCTATAAAAGTTGAGCTATCCAACGTCATACTCGCGTTTGCTAACACGACGTCAGAGCTGTTCAATATCTAAAGGGTAGCTACTACAGCACTCTTGTCCATAGTGTATACATCTTTGACACAGCTGTTTCTCCATGTGAATGCAAAAGGCTAAAGAGTAGGTGTGATACAATGAGGGAAGGAGCCTAATTTTACCTTTCTTTGTGTGCTCCTAGTGTTGCCAGAATTAAAACATTCAATAGCTGCAATTGAGACCAGCAGCAGATGCACCTCTCTTCAGTAGCTGATATTTTCTTTAATTTTTCAGCAAATGGAAAGATTTAAGGTGGTCGAAAGAGAAACCAAGACCAAAGCTTATAGCAAAGAAGGTCTAGGTGCTGCCCAAAACAAGGACCCTGCACAAAGAGAAAAAGAAGAGCTCAACCGGTGGTTAAATGAGTCTATAGACAGCCTCACTATGCAGGTAAGTGCAGCTGTTAACACTTCAGACCATGTTCTGGCTCCTCTAGTTACACCTTTAGTAGCTACTGTGTAAGGTAAGCTGAGCCTATGGAACTAAAAGTCAACAAACATTTGTAAGGTAGCAGTAATTGTTGTGATTGCAATAACAGTGTTCATGCTATATAGCTACTTGGCATAGCTACTTGGTTATTGACTGGAACTTTGACGACAAAGTGACCACGGATCGATTCTATGTAGAACTTGATACCCTTTTATCTCTCATTCCTGATAGGCTGCTTGAAATAAATGAAGTAGCATAAAATGAACCACTGAATGATCTGTATGGTTGCTTGAGACAGGTATCCTAATTGCATATGGACGAGTTTTTGAAATGAGGAAACAGAGTAAATCAATGTCCCTGGGTGGAATGAATGGGCAAAGGAATTGAATTATGCTGTAAGGGACGCTGTGTTTCACTGGAATGTTGCAGTAAAGCCTGGAGGGGGTCAACTGGCGGTGGTAATGAGATTAACCAAATCCCTTTTTTGTAGGTAACTTATGCTTCTAAGAGAAAATGACCAACAATAATGAGCGCAGACACTTCTCTCAAAGTGGCATGAAAGTGAATGCAAGGATTTTTTGAAAGAAATTCGAGCACTTAACCCCTAGAAAGAATCATTTCCACTCACTGTTGCAGGAGAGACAAGCATGGATAACATTGCAAGAGTCTGAGGGGAGCACTTGCACGATATTGCAAACTCTGTTGTCACAAATGAAAATAAAGAGTGGGTTCATGTAGTCATTAGCAATATTCCGGTTGTAGTAATTGATCAGTGTTGCTGAGGTCAGGGCCATTGTAAGAGGATTAAAAAATAACAAGGCTGTTTTATTTTGGTGTTAGCTCTCTTCCTCTTGGGCTGCATACGACCAAAGCAGTTGCCCAGGGTTGTAATGTATGTAATTGTTACTCAGCTTCTAAAATGTAAAACAAAGGACCCGTCTGACATGAATAGTTACTGCCCCATTGCTATTGCAACCTCAATCTCCAAAGTTTTGGAGTAGATCATTCTGGCAAGATTGCAAGCGTATTTGTTCACAGCGGACAGTCAGTTTGGTTTCAAGGAGGGCCAGTGTACGGAGAGGGCGATTTTTGCGTTGAAACAAACAGTAGATTACTACAGAAGTAGGAACTCTCCTGTCTTTATGTGCTTCTTAGATGCTAAGAAAGCGTTTGATCGAGTATATCACTAGACTTATTAATTGAGAGGGGAGCCCCTCCTCATATTGTAGAGTTGATTGTGTTCTGGTACAGAGAGCAGGAATTTCTTGTCAGGGGGGGAAGCTCAAAATCAGTCCCTATCATTGTATCAATGGAATTAGACAAAGAGGTCAATTGTCACCATTGTTATATAATGTTTACACTGATGATCTGAATTTCCTATTAGGCAGGGAGAACGTAGGATGTCATGTGGCCAATTGCTGTGTTAATAATCTTAGCTATGCCAATGATATGGTGTTAATAGCTCCAACACTATCTGCACTGCAGAAGCTTCTAGATATTTGTATTAATTTTACTCAGCCTTATGATATTGTGTATAACACCTCAAAAACTGTGTATGTTGGTCAGGCCAAAAGGTCCTAAGCATTACTTCTTGACTGATGTTAAGTTGGATGGTGTCACACTGAATTTTGTGGATGAATTTCAGTATCTCGGGCATATTGTTTCTGCAGATTGCACTGATGATAAGAATGTTGCTAAGCAGACCAGGCGACAAAATGCCGTTGGTAACATGCTAATACCAAAGTTCTCCTTTGCACCAAAGAAAACAAAAACACAGGTTTTCAAATCATACTGTTACTCAATTTCCTGCAATGCACTGTGGATAGATTTCTGTCAATACAATTTGAGGAAGCTGACAGTGAGCTATTATGACACATTTCCTCAACTGATGCAGGTCCCACGTTCGACATCTGCAAGCCAAGTATTTGCAGAGAAGGCATTGGATCACATTAAAGTACTTCTTTGTAAATCGGCATACAGCCTCATGACTAATGTAATGGCTTCTAACAATAAAATCCTCATTGCAATCTGCACCAGGGATGCGCTTGCTGGATCGTCAATGTAAGGACGTTTGAGAGAAATACTGTAGCTACACACTAGAAGGAAGATAATGTGTCCGTAAAGAATAAAATTGTTATTCCTGATGTGCTTCCTGATTTGATGTTTCTGCCTTAGTATACTAGCAGATCATTCACATTTCTATTATAATAAGTTTTGTATCAAATGTACTTGTATGCTCTTGATGGTTTTTAATAAAGGGTATTATTATTATTAGCTATTATTTTAAGTTGCCTATGAAGCTATGTTTCATTGAACCCTTTTTTCATCTTATTTTACATGGTCATATAATTATATCAAATTGAATCCCTGTTGAGCTGCTGCATTTTTGAACTCATTGTACTATGCATTAGCTCAATTTATATTCTAAAGTGTATTACTTGATAATCCTGTCATCAATGCTGGTTCAACTTTACAAATGTTGACCATTTTTATGCTAAGGTTTAT